>JAUTBT010023525.1:7399-20421 GCA_032361225.1 Lepetodrilus schrolli
TCGAAAAACAAACCCCCCCCCCCCCCCCCCCCCCCCCCACCTAAAAAAAATATATCTGAAATAAAATAATAAAATAATGTACTTGGAAAGCATCAAAACAGTTGAATTTAAGATGGTATTTGTCTAAAGCTTAATTTTGATACTAAAGGTTTATGTATGTGGAAGGCAGCAGAGAGGAGGATGGGAGAGAGAAGAGTGGAGAAGAGGAGTGGTAGAGAAGTGGAGAAGAGGAGTGGTGGAGAAGTGGACAAGACAGGTTCCCAGTGGTATTGAGCTATATGCATTGTACAACTTTAGATTTTAGGACCAGCTGATTACCGTGGTTTTATAGTGGGCTTGTCAGAACTCCACCAGGAAGTAGCTGTTTATAAGAGTCATAGATGGAAGTACACCATCTTTATGGAGGCACAATGGGCATTTATGGCAAAGTTTAGTGTGTTGGATGAGGTATAATTGCTTGTTAGCCCACTTGGCTCTGTCTAGTTGAGTGGTGCTCACATGATCACCTGGAATTCTTGTGAGTCTGGTGTACCTATTGTCAATAGTCACTGTTAGGTAGTCAATTATTGTCAATAGTCACTGTTTGGTAGTCTACCTATTGTCAATAGTCACTGTTTGGTAGTCTACCTATTGACGAGAATCACTGGAAAGTGGTCAAACTATTGTCAAGAACCACAATGATAACCCTATTGTCAAGAATGACTGGGTAGTGATCATTGTATTGTCAAGAATCACTGAGAAGTGATCAACATTTTGTCAAGAACCAAAGGATTGATTTAAAACTTTATATTTTTATCCATGATCTACACTCGAATATTTGTCTCTGGGCATGAAAAATACAATCCAAATTCCAATTGGACTGCATTTTGAAGTACTTTTCCACATACTGATAAGATATATTGTTAAAGACTTTTATTTCCATTAGTCCTAATACATAAACATGTACATACACCATTGGGTATTTATTTTTAAAGTGGACAAATGCCAATTTAAATGGCTGCCATCCTGTCATTGTAATGGAAATGTTGATTTGTGCCAATTGGTCTACAGAACCCTAGGCTACACTTTATTTACAACTATTTTTTTTTATATGGATGGGGCAAAACCTAAAAATATTTGTATGATTATTTTAGTTTGGTTGTGTGTCTATGAGAAATTACTGTATTTGTCAAGTATTTGTGGAACAGGTTGTTATGGAAATATTTTGAATTAGCAGTTAAAATGTTATATATTACAATTTATCATGAAATGTAACACATTTATTTTAAATTTATTTAGGTCTAAGCATTTGGATTGTTAATATAATTATAAAGAAATTGGTAGGTAACTCAAGACTAGGTGTCTGACGAAATACTTCATGTAAAGTTCATGTATTGCTGGTGAATAACCACTTGGTTATATAGGATGGTTACCTAATCAATTCTACACCATCTATGAACTTACAGCTAGATGTTTATAGCAAAAATAAAGGCACATTCCTACTTGCTCCAGTGCTGGTAAGTTTACCAGATCTGATGTCCTAGGGGATAAGTAAAATTTTGAGGAAAGTAATTTCTGCCCACAACTGTCCTATAAATTTCTATCCACCATATTATCTGGCTGTCTTTTTAATTGGTTTCTTTATTTTTAGTTCACAAACCTGTTTTGCATCCCTCTTCCTTGTATTTTATAATTAAAATACAGAAGAATAGATTTCCCTTGGGAATCCTATTAATTTGAATTATCTTTTATCAAGTTAAATTTGAAAGCATGATAAATAACCATGAGGACAGAAACTAATTTTGCGAATAAATTGCCCCGCGATGATCATTTTCCAAATTTATACGAGGACGGCGAGTTTTTTCTCACCAAGTTTTAGTGTAAATCCTGCCATGATCATTACAGCCAGCAAATAGGGCCATTACCTTCTACTCGAAAGACCAGGATTCAAATTTCAATAGCCTTTTTCCTGTATATAAAAGCTAAAAGTCCCGGTGAATTGGTAATTCGCCCATATTTTTTTTTTATACAACTTGAACATTCTGATGGAAAGGAAACTGACATAAGTACTCTAACACGTGGGCCATTTAGAAACCTTGTGTTACTAAGATATATCAATATTAGCTTTAGCCACTTTCCTTTCTGTAGTCTGGCTAATTTGGCCTGGTCACACATTCTTAGACAAACTAGGGCAAATAAGGTTAATAGTGTGACACCACTAGAAAACCATGACACCACTAGAAGACTGTGACACCACACAACTGGCAGACCATGACACCACTGGAAGACTGTGACACCACTAGAAGACCATCACACCACTAGAAGACTGTCACACAGAAGACTGTCACACAACTAGAAGACCATCACACAGAAGACCATCACAGAAGGTCATCACACAGAAGACCATCACACCACTAGAAGCCATCACACAGAAGACCGTCACACCACTAGAAGACCATGACACGACTAGAAGACTGTCACGCCAGTAGAAGACCATCACACAGAAGACCATCACATCACTAGAAGACTGTCACACCACTAGAAGACTGTCACACAGAAGACCGTCACACAGAAGACTGTCACACAGACCATCACACTAGAAGACCATGACATGACTAGAAGACTGTCACACCAGTAGAAGACCATCACAGAGAAGACCATCACATCACTAGAAGACCGTCACACCACTAGAAGACCATCACACAGAAGACCGTCACATCACTAGAAGACTTGCCAGGGACAGATGATCTTCATATAATTATCATATTTTTAGAAATCTGATAAATCAGGAACAGGATATTATGTCCAGCAATCGATAGTGCAATAACTAAATGCATTGGGGAAAGCTAATACTTCTTATGTCCATGGAGTTTTGATATATATAGTGGTCTAATCTTGGTTGTAAATCGTGTTCATGTTGTTTTGGGGATAAAATAGATCTAAATGAAATGAATTCTATACTGCAAAATCCATGGTTATATAAGGGATATCAAACTACTGTCAAGAAAAGGTCACATCAAGAAGGACTAGAAGAGGATGGATTATGGTGTCATTACTGATCACGGCAGTGGTGTCATGACTTGTTATCATGCCTTGGTCTGTCAGTACCAGCAGGTTTACTGCAACATTCAGGGGTATAAATGCTGTGGCTTTCCTCCTTTCCTAAACTGACAAGCCATGATATAAGTGCACGAATCTTGAAAGAGGATCTAAACCCAAATTTTAACAAATAAAAATTTTAAATAATGAACTGATCATGGCATCACAGCTGATCATTGTGTCATGACTAATCTTGCATGACATGTTTGTACAACATTGACCAGGTACAAACATACTTAAAACTATGAATTCTACCTAGTTAGCCTTACCATGCTTAGTCTGATAAAGCATTAGTAAATGTGTACAAATTCTGTATGATCGTAATGACTAGTATTTGATGTAGGTCAATATTGAATGGAGTTTTCATCTGTACAGAAGTGTATTCTGTCACCGTGTTGGCTATTTAGTAGTTGACATCTTCAGGAGTTCACATTTGCATTATCATGAGACTCTAGACATGTAGGTGCAAATATTTGAATGGGACTATAAATATTTGCAGTAAAATATCGGTGACCCATGCAGTCTAGCTGAGTGATGGATGTAGTATATGTTCATAACTCAAGGCAAAGGCACATGTGTGTATATCTATGATTGAAATAACAGATCAGTTAACTATTTGGTAATCATCTATTTCTATGAATATTTTACATGTTTGGACATCAACTTGGTCAAACTGACATTCTAGGATAGTTGATATTGATTCATAAATTTGACACCCAATTTACAAATTCATGTTTAAATAAATGAGCAATGATATGTCAATACAATTGTTGTGCAATATCTGTTCTTGCACATGACATGGAACAGAGGAGGTATATTATACAGATGCATAGTTTGTGCAACCAGGGATTGTGAAAAATTTAATCATTTGTTCGTATTGAATTTAAGTGACCCATGTTTTCAAAATTGTGTCTGCTTCAGCATTTACCATAAACAACATGATATTGATGCAAGTCATTACTATTTACCCTGAACAACATGATATTGATGCAAGTCATTACTATTTACCATAAACAACATTATATTGATGCAAGTCATTACTATTTACCATAAACAACCTGATATTGATGCAAGTAATTACTATTTACCCTGGACAACATGATATTGGTACAAGTTATTACTATTTACCCTGGACAACATGATATTGGTACAAGTTATTACTATTTACCCTGGACAACATGACACCGTCACATATGGGTGAAAGATTCCCGCTGTGACGTAAAACAAAAATTCACTCACTCACTGGGCAACATGATATTGGTACAAGTTATTACTATTTACCCTGGACAACCTGATATTGGTACACGTTATTACTATTCTGGACAACATGATATTGGTACAAGTTATTACTATTTACCCTGGACAACATGACACCGTCACGTATGGGTGAACGATTCCCGCTGTGACGTAAAACAAAAATTCACTCACTCACTGGACAACATGATATTGGTACAAGTTATTACTATTTACCCTGGACAACCTGATATTGGTACAAGTCATTACTTTTTACTCTAGACAACATCACTATATCATTTTTAGATATGTCCTATTCATCATTACAGTCAATTAATAGTTCCATGGGCATGTGTTTCTCTCCTGTCATCTGTTAGATATATCGATCACCTTGTTATTTCATTCATTTAATAAATTCCTATAAACGCAAGCCAATTTTTTCTTTTCTTCAGCAGACGTTATTGCAGACTTTACACAAACAATATTTATTATTTGCCTGTTGTCTAATATTTTGCGGCCGTCGTTCCACTGTTGCAGAGTCTCTGGAGGGGAGTTGTTCGATTACATCTCGGAGAAAGACCGTCTCAGCGAAGAGGAAGCTTCAGCCTTCATCAAACAGATCCTGGAAGGCGTCCAACATTTACACAAGAAAAATATAGCACACCTGGACCTTAAGGTAAAAAACGTGGCCCAGGATAACGTTTCTCGACTCTCTCGTAGCTACTATAAGAACATAAGTCCTCTCGTAGCAATCTCTTATACGGAGTGATTGGGCACTTACAAGAGTACCGTGGTCTCGTTGTTGATATGCGAGCTACGGGAAATGGTACCCCGTTCCACAGAACAATCACAGCGCTGCAAAAGTCATATAAAAATATATGAGTTACGACTCTCGTAGCGCTATGATTGCTTTGTGGAACGGGTTCCTGGGGTATGTTGAGCAGAGTGCGATGAAGATCTGAATATTGCATCATGAAATCCATGACACCTGAATCCATGTGTAAAACCATGGTCCACCTTGTTGATAAGGAGATTAGGTGATTAGATATTAGATTTATGGTGGATAATAGTGGCCTGCCTCCAAGTGAAAATAGTGATAGGGATGTTTGTAAACAATAATAATGGGAATAATGGGAACATTTGTAAAAATGAACAATAGGACATTTAATTTTTTTTAAATTATATTGAGTAATAAAATATGAATAATTTCAGAAAGAAATTTTGTAAATTGTTGTAGAAAATAATAATCTGAATGATATGAACATTTGTGGAAAACAATAATGGAAACATTTCTTGAAAGCAATATTAAGAATGTTTGTATGGAACTAGTCATGCGTCTAAATTCTGTATTCAATAAGACTCGGATGTATAAATATTCATGTTATACATACAGGTGAAAGAGTTAATGACATTTTCTGTGATGTTCATGCAAATAATCTGAAGATATAATTAAGTTTGCTTTGGCACATCTGTGTTCAGCTATTAGCCTATATTGTGGCCTGTTTCCCATGCAGTGTGTTACTTGGTGACACAGTTGTAGACCTGTCTTTGGGGAATTCATTGTCTTGTAATCCTTTTCAAATATTTACAAAGTGATTCTTCATTTGGTCTTCATTGAATGATCATGTTGATATTGTGTTCACTGTCAGTGGGAAGCTACTATATATATACAATTATATTTGGACATCTTTAGTATATATATATCATGGTAGTCTACGTATGCATGTCATAGGTATATCATTAGCTGGATTTGAGCTGATATACATTTATGGAATTATGTAACTTTAAAAAAAAGGTTAAATAAGAAATAAAAATTAATTGATAAATATTTGATTGTAATTATGTGAAATATATTGTGTTTATGTGAAAAATTGAAATAAATTATTAGAACATGTGGATGTTTGCTTTCAAACTGTATTGTGGTAGATTTGCCATAACTGTGATGATGAAATATTTTTAAAACATATTTTATATGATGTCCTTTCTATTTCAGCCTGAAAATATTATGATGCTCAATTCTAACAGTCACTCCATAAAATTAATAGATTTCGGTCTAGCTCAGAAATTCAGGCCTTCCGATGAACATAGAGCCATGATGGGAACCGCAGAGTTTGTGGGTATGTATCTGTACTGATGCGTGTATGTGCATTGTCATGCTTATATATCTATAAATACACCTGTATGTGTGGACATTATCTTCAGTAAGAATGGAGTTTAATTATTTATGCAATATCATATGCAACACATGGTTCTGTTTCGAAGAATGATCGTAGTGCTACTAGAACCAAACTAATATACATGTACAATCAGTTACGATGGTTTCCAACACATTACAAGCAGTCTTATTATTATTATTATCATTTCATGAAGCTCTTGTATCCACTAATAGACTATAGCACTCTTGTGTATGTCTTTCTATCTCGCTGACCACTAGGAGAGTGGGGAGGGTGGTAACATTGGACCAGACTGAAAAGTCCTGGGTTCAAATCCCATTCCAGAAGCCCAGCATCAATGTTCACGAAATTTACCTTTCTGATGCGATATTGGTAGGATGATATGTCTGTATCATAGCAATGGCGTTATCATCCTTGGTCAGTACCAGGTTGGTGCTCACAGGTGTACTGCAACATTCAGTGCTATGGATGTTGTGGGTTTCCTCCTGCCCTAAACTGACAAGCCGTGGTATAAGTGAAAGAATCTTGAGAGCAGCTATAAACCCCAATTTAAAATAATAACCCCCCAAAAATATGAGAGTTCTATGATCTCTTAGTAGATACAAGATCTTTGTGGAAGGGTACCCACTTAGGTAACATTTTGTCTCATTTAGCAGATGTATGTCCTTTATTCATGGTGATTTTATCCTATTAATAAAATTGGATAATTATTTATCTAAAAATAAAATTAATATTAATATATTTGAATGTTTTTAAACAAATATTTTCTTCATTCCAGCCCCTGAGGTTGTGAGTTATGAACCGCTGTCTGTGGCTACTGACATGTGGAGCATTGGGGTTATTACCTACATATTGTAAGTACAGAACACAAACACTAGAACATAATCAGTCCAGGCCAGCTTTTCATGAATGGGTTGTACTGGAAGTCCGGGCGTAAATCGCAATCTACGTAATTTTCAGCTATAATAAAAGCATGGCGTGTGTGCTGATTTAGGCCCAGACTATAGCACTATAGTACGACCCTTTTGTGATACGTCGTTGCAAATGGGTGAAAGATTCCCACAGCAAAGTTGAACTCCATAATTACTCATTCATTTTTGTGATACAAAAGCCTAGATCTTGTTCCAGAGACAGATCGTAGCACTATGAGAGTCGTAACTTCCTATACAGGTATATAGTTACGACCTTTGTAGCGCAAGGATCATTCAGTGGAATTGGACCCTGATGAGGTCCACTGACTACCAAGTCATAATTAGTGGCCATGATAGTGTGTCAGACTACAAATTTGAAGGTCTGAGTTCAAATCCCATCATGGTTGTCCAGTACCTTCTCTGCAATACTATTTCACATATATGGATGATTTAATATATGTATGTATAGTTATGATCCTAGATTCATCTGTATCAGCTAAAAATGTAATTATAGAAAACATATTAAATTACATATATTTCCTTGACAGCAAGATGCAGTTTTCATTTAACACTCTCCCTGCTGGAAATTAACCACAATCACTACATTGTATTAGCATCATTGACATTGCTACCTCTAACAGGAAGGGGTTAATCTTAACTCGTCATTATGCATTAACCCACATTATGTCGTTAGCTGGAAATACTGTCACTGAATCATGCAAAAGGTATCAGAACATAACATAGCCATCATCCTGAGCGAGTAATGACTAGATGTCATGTTATCAAACTTTGACAGACATGACCTTTGACCTGTACACTTACTCATTGGTGTGTCCTTTGAATATTTCGCTATTTCATTCCTTTGATCATGAAGCTATCAGTCAATTAAGTTGACTACAGTCACATGTTTATATGAATATAATCAATAGTTGATGGTTACACCTATATTTGTGGAGGTGTTATATTTAAGTAAATTGTCAACATTATATATAGAAGTATTTTAATAACATGTATTGCTATTGTTTAATTAATGAACTATCTATACTGACATCATAAAGAATACTTGTGGTTTTTTTAAATTATCTTTTTTTTACAAAATTATGCTTTAAATATATATTATTTTATGCTATAGATATTTTATGATTAATTATATATAATGATTATATCATATTTAATATGATATTATTAATATGCTAGGAAGATAAATATGTTTGTTTTTGTTTTTGTTTATTAAGACTATGTATCAGGTATTATACATTCTTCAATTTTCGGACAAAATAATAAATGATGAATGAAAGTAAGTGAGATTGTTCTGAAACATAACATTCAAAACTTCAGTTTGTGATGAAAATTAAATCCATCATTCATAAATGACAAGAGAAGTTCTGGAATAGCATGTTAATGATTTCTTAAGCAAATGTTTAGTTTATTAATAAAAAAGGATGGATTATGCACATCATAAATGTCAAATATAATATGCGTGTCAAATTTATATCCAAGCTAACCATAATGAAGTACGGCATGTCACCATTGAAATCAGCTGAACATGTCAGCTGTCAAGATATGACACGGCGTGACATTTACATCTAAACTGCATTAATTAATGTAATTTAAAGACGACCGACATAAACAGAACCAGGAAGTGGAAACAAACATTGCAATGATTGTTTTGTTGTAAACATTGCAATGATTCTTTTTTGGTAAACATTGCAATGATTGTTTTGTTTGTCCTGAAAGACACAGAATGAAACAACAAGAAACCCCGTGAAGAGAAATGTAGCGTATATGCTAAAAGAAAACAGGAGTAAACAAATTACTTCTCACAGAAATTGATCACGACAGCAAACAGAAAGCAGTGAAAATAACAACATGTCCCCTGTTTGGTGTATCCTCCTACTTTGCCCGTCAACATTTGCAGGGTGTCTCACAACACTCTAACAACACATGTGTTCCGTTTTACGACTGCAACATATTTTCCTGTCAGCGCTTTTTGTGGAATTGAGTTTTTAGCGATTGAATTTATCGAGTTAAAGTTGTGGAAATAATTGAAATTATTATGACCAGTTGGTGCTTGATTTGTCTGAAGGGATTTTTGAAAGTGAGTTGAGTGAAAAAGTTCTTTCGATGATGGACACAAATTATGATGTGTATTAAAAACTGTTAGTGAAGAAGAACAGTTATGATAGTTCGTACCTGTCCAATACATAGATGTCCTCTGGAGTAATATTGTATTTGTTATCAGAGTGATTTCTGATGTTAACAGGTTTTTCCAAGCTGGAATCTTGTACACCATGATGCTGGTAACAAATTTAACCAAAATCTTAATAGATCTACACTTTCAATAAAACGAATTTGCAAATATTCATGCCTAATGTCTTTCTAACATACATTGCTGCCACAATGACATCACAGTAATTTATACAGTCACAAGCATTCCATATTGCTCAACAGGGTTGTACATCCTTTACGAGGACACTTTTCAACCAATCAAATTGCTAGAATTATCATGTTTTGGATAATAATTCTTAAGGAAGATGAAAGTTATAAATTTCATCAGATAATAAGTTACATACAATTACACAGAACTAAAATGAAAGTGGTTGATGTATGGTTATTTCTCTTTACGATGATTAAAAAGACAGATATTGCTATTTTCTTTTGCTGTCTTTCAACCATTGAAAGGACAACTTTGATCATTGAAACAAATGCCATGGATGAACACCTCCTGAAGGGTTAAGAAGCTTAATCGGACAAACTTCAATGCTCTTGGAACCACTGGTGTTCAGCCATCACACTAATGACCATGAAGGGGGCAGGTGGTAGCGCAATGGTAAAATGTATGGACTTTGGTGCCAAAGGCCCTGGTTTAAAATCCTGTCCTGAGAGCCTGGCATCAATGATAGGATCATGATAGGATGTTGTGTCTGTACCATGGCAATGTCAGTACCAGCCGGTGCTCGCAGCTTTACTGCAACATTCACCACTATGGATGTTGCGGGTTACCTCCTGCCCTAAACTGACAAGCCATGATATGTAAAAGAATCTTGAAAGCGTATCAAAACCCCTATTTGAAAAGATTACAATTAAAATAATCATGAAACAAGCACTTCTCTTATCTATCCTTTCCTTCCAATGCAGTTATCTGTCTGTGGACCTCAACCAGACTCAACAGATGGTATGGGATCTAAAAAATGTCATCATTGGTTTTGTCAGTACCAGCCAATGCTTGTAGGTTTACTGCAACACTAAGTGCAAGAAATGTTGCCAGTAAAACGGACAGCTGCATTATTAGTGAAATAGACATCCTAATAAATCAACCAGCAATCTAAAAAGCATTTTCTGCAGGATGACATTTAAGTTATTGCACATGCTACATGGGTACATAAATGCATTTCTTTACATCTTCTCGGGAATCTACCATTCAGGCAAATGAGTGCTAATCCAGTCATGTGCCAGCTAGCCATTTTCACACAAAACATGCAAGCCACGATGTGAATAACACAAAGTCATCCAAAGTCACCATAGTAGTCTACCGACTGGGAAAGGAGTAAGTCCGTCGCAATACATTTTAGCAACCAGATGGGGGCCCAGCATCAATGTTCGCGAAAGGTACCTTTCTGATGCGATATTGATAGGATGCAATGTCTGTAGGGTGGCAATGCAGTTATCATCCTTGGTCTTGTCAGTACCAGCCAATGCTCGCAGGTTTACTGCAACATTCAGTGCTACTGATGTTGCGGGTTGCCTCCTGCCCTAAACTGACAAGTCGTGATATAAGTGAAAGAATCTTGAAAGCGACTTAAAACCACAATAAAAAAAATAATAAATAAAAAAACAACCAGATGCTTCTTTGTACTTGTCATATGTTTTTTCTGGTACAGTTGTACCTGTGCCACAAAAGACATAATATATATATATCTGTTTAGTAGTTACTGCCAGAGTTGCATATCTTCATCATAACCAGCCCCGAGATCTATGTCATCTGTCTGCTACGGTCTACAACTCACTGGTGTTTGTTTGTTGGCATCTAGGTTACATATTAATCACGTGGCATTCATGGGGGGCAGCCATCTTCTTACATACCTTTAGTGATGGAACTCTTCGAATATCAGGAACATTCTGCATTATTGCGACAAGGTCATTTGTGAGTGCGTGTATACTCATGTAGATGTCATTATATGGGAGTGCCCGCGAAGGGTATGTTTTATTTTGGGGATGTGAGTGAGTTATTGTTGTGGGAATCTTTCACCCCTATGCAACAAATTTTGGGGATGTATTTGTAAGGTTATGGTTGTCTGGTTGTTGTTGACCAATGCTGAATCTGATTGAGGAATGGTAGAAATGTGGGTAATGATACAATTATTATACGATGTGATAGTATGAGTTTTAGGTAATTTTCAGTTGGATTGATTATGCAGTGGTCTTTGGAATTAAGGTTTTATACAGGTAAATGTCACCACGGATGGCTGAAAAATTCTTGTTGTGGCCTTAAACAATCATTCTTCCATTGACACAGGTTTTAATGTAGAATTTCAACTTTATTTTAATTTTGTTTGCTTGCACTTCCCAAAATTTGAATGTTCTCCAAATGATTCTTTTGAAGAAGATTGATATTCTGAAGTTTCCCTGGCACAACTGACCTTGAACAGCTGTGGATGGACAGGATGTGTGTATATGTCTATTGACTGGTATCATATTCGGTATGTTTATTTTGGTTCAACCAATGAATGTCTTTTATCTATAGAAGTAATGAATAACTCCAGTTATATGTAGAACTAAATTGAGTATGGTATCTTTGGAAGCAATGTCATTTCACGACATCAAAACACAGACAAAGCTATTTTCCCCAGCGTTCCACAAATTTAGAGTTGATGATACTTCGTAGTCAAATCATACCTCATTTTGCATGTTCAACTGAATGTTAGAATTCTTGCTTTGCCAATTTACTTGAAACTCTCAAGAAGTATAAATAAAAAAAGGGGGGGAAAAAAATCACACAAAAAACCCACAAGAGGCCATTAAGCGTTTGTTGTTATGCGTAAGTTGATATACCTAATGTTATGCCAACCAGTAAATGCAAGCAGACATCGCGTCTAGACCACAGAGATTACCTATAAACTCATTACACTATTATTCTGACTGTACAGGCAACAGACTAAGACATGCACGCTCATGGAGAGCGGTCCTCTTTTTAAAAGTAATTTGATATGTGATCTGGGAAGAGAGAGAAAGAGAGCACATTCCATTTGTCTGGCTGTGAAAAAACACCTACTAACAGTAACAGACCTAAGGGTACACCTGTGGGTGATAAAAAGTCTCTGTTAGTATTGGCCATCACGGAGTAATGGTTTTCTGCATTGTTTCATGTGTGTGTGAGTTCCTAACCAAATTGAAAGTCTGGTTTCTGGACCTCTGCTGGTGATTGTATTGAATTATGCTGGTTTCATGCCTCAAATTTGATTTGTAATGTACTGTAAAAGACTTATATTTCCTGCAGACATATTACGTGCTATACGCGCAAAGACAACTTGCGCAAAATTATAGTCCATGCGAAATATGAAGCCCTAAGTTTACTTATTGAAGCGGACGTATTAATGTATGATGTAATTAATACTAATGAATGAAA
>JAUTBT010023536.1:0-20419 GCA_032361225.1 Lepetodrilus schrolli
TGCCATGCAGAAGGCTGTTGCAGTAGTCTAATCGTGATGTAACGAATGCATGGATAAGGCACTTGATGGATGCTTTGATCTGTTGATCTGACTGATATTCCTGAAAATCATACCTAGATTTCGGGCGCGCGAGTTTGGGTCAACAACGCATTCGCCTATTCAGGTACTTGCAGTTTGGACTTCATTTGTTTAAAGCTGATGATGAGTAGCTCGGTTTAACAACATTTAGTTTGAGAAAGTTACTAGTCATCCAACATTACATGTATATAGAAATGAAACGTTCACCATGTTTCATTAGTAAAGGACACACTGTATTGTAGTGTCTGAAGACAATGTTCTTCGAAAAATAAATAGTGATTAATATTTATTTGTTCTATTTTGGGTATTTGACACGGAAATAGATGTGTATTATCTAAATCTACAACTTCATGAAATATCGATCATCTGAAATAAATATTGTCCCGCTCTGCCTGTTTCTTACTGTGGCAGAGCGTTCCCTTGATGTCATTAAGCAACTGTGCAGCAAGACTTCACGGGAAAATATCCACGAAGAGCAGTCGTTCTCCTTAATTACCTTTTCCAAAAGAATGAAACTATGTGATACAAATCACCATCCTTTCAAATTAGTATAAGTTTTGGCCATGTGTATCAGCTGGAATAAGAGATATGTAATTAGTGTAAGACAACGAATGCAGGCAAGTTTCTATCTTTAGGCGTTTCTTTACTATGGTATTAATTAAATCAAACCAACCACGAAGACGTATAACTTCCATTACACTGCAGATTCACCCGGTATTCTTTTGTCACGCATAAATATACCTTAATGAGGGTCACATACTATACTATATTGAAATCATTCATTATGTGATGTAGAAAGTCTAAATATTACCGGGTATATTACTTACAGTATGTGGAATGTAAAATTTGTTGGATGAATTATTTATCTGGAATAAATTGACTACGTAAATCAGTATTACATTTCACAAGTGAATGGTACTCATCTTCTAGCTACAATGTAATACATGTACTAGCTACTCAGTTCCCTTCAAGGTATAAAATCAGTGTAAACTGATTATCACTTTCAAATACCAGTGACATATTTTGCTAAATATCAATTTGAACATTAATGATTGTCCAGTGAATAATACAACACAGACTACAGGTAGAATATCGTGATTGTAAATTCAGGCATTTCTAGTATTGTATTACTATAGTATTAATTAGTTCTTTGAAGTACAAAATGTATGTGCGTTTAACATTTTATTAATTAGTCGCCAACATTCGTTCTATTTCCTCAGTAGAATGTCGTTGGAACGATAAAGTAGCTGTATATGCGTGTCGTTAATTGTTACAACGTGCTACGATAGCCGTCACATTCACACGAACAGTGATATCATAATAATCATATTATATAGGCCTACTAGTATATTGTAATTGAAACGTTGGTTACTGTTTTTAGGACATCCTTTAGGGCATAAATATGATATTGATATTGATAGTGATATTGATATCCACGTATATAGAGAATCTCACCCAAGTGTCTTGGAATATCAAATATATTAACACGAGTCATGAAAGTTATTAAATCCGAGGCTTTACCGAGGATTTAAAAACTTTCATCGACAAGTGTCATTTTAAAGTAATTAAAGAACAATCCATATCATAAAGATTTTACTGTGAAGTAAAGTCTTTAGGCTGCTGTGCATTTGCACTGTGACATCATAGCAATCACAATTGTAGCGATGACATCACAAACGTTGAACAATTAAATACTTGTGTCAAGCGATATCTACAGTATGATATCACAATAGTAGAACAATCAAATAAACAATGAAATACACCAGCAATTGGGTCAAACGATATCTACTGCTGTAGACATCGCTTGTCACTTGAAAGCGATATCTACTGCGAAAAGACAGTATTTATGTCGTACTGACTTTTCAAGCACCTCAATGAATGTTAGCGTGATTCTGAGATCTAGATTGGCACGGATGAGGGTTGGTTGTTCTAGTGTTCTAGACTCCCCTGTGAACTGCTCATTAATGTGTTTGCAGACACCTGACAACCAATTCCCTCGGCGGAAGTGACAGATCAGTTCTCGTACAGAATCTTCAAATGATCTGTTATCCTTAATTTGCCTTTGAGGGCATGAACTGGCTAAATCCATTCTCTATTTTGATAACTATATATCATGGCAACATTAACTCATTTCGAGTCCATGACGGTAATAAATTAGAGCACATCTTATGAAACTGTATTGACTGTGGGTATTTTAAAGATTGTCGTCATGTATATTTCGGTAATTCTGGTTTGTTTCCGGTTGGGGATAGTGAAGGCATCCATAGCGACATATCTAAATACATATGGAAATGGATACATGGTAATCTTCATTAAGGCCCGTAAATGAAGTCATCATAATTTATTATAGTGCTATTTACGCATTTGAGTGATCAAACCAAGATAAGTAACGCATACGCTGCTTGAGGGCATTATATATACCGGTAATTAGGCTTCATCGTTAGTGCTTTTAATGAATGAGTTTAACATACGCTTCACGACGTGTATTGATCTAGGTACAAACATATTTATAGGTTCAGGTAAAGGTATGTATTTTCATAAATACGTAAATGCATTAAAACGTCTTAACATATTTAATGTAATTTCAATAGCTCAAATGCAGTTCTTTTTTAGATTCATCACTAAACTTGCATTAATAAATATACATATGGAAACCTCCACTTACGGGAATATGAAGTCCTGCCAATTCAATATAAATAGTCCTCGAGAAGTTATTAAGAATGGAACCAAAACAATAGTATGCTGACACCGATTTTCGAATTAAACATTGCTCGTATATATCATGCTTTGTCAGTGTATATTTGTGTAGTAAATGCGCAATGGCAGGCAACCGCCACTAGTTTTCAAGTATTTCCCTCAACATTTGCACTTCTAATGCGTCTAGTCAGTCGGATCAGTGGGATCAACCTTATTGATCCCGAAATCCGAAATTTACAGTTTATTGGTCATATAATTGCATATGTGTCACGTGATGCAACTGTTTCCTGTGACAGGCATCCTCTCACTGATGTCATACCAAACTGACTGATTCCCCCAATTTCTTGGATACGTGATTTATAGATATATACTTAGAGATACCGTACTGTAGTCTTCCTGTCCCTGAGTTCTCGTTTGTGTGAACGTCCATCGATCTCGATAAGGAGTCCGACATGATGCTCGGCGATTTGGTGATTATTGCAGAAACTCTTCCATTAAACTGGAGCCTTATCTAAACACGTCTAATACCAGAGAGTCGTCTATATGGAACATAGGTCTGGCCGACGCTGATCGCATGCATAGATATATATGACAACTAATGATGCAGAGTGGATCGTATGTGTTTTGATGACCTGTCGTCTGTGCATACCTCGTGTACTGACAGCTGGGGAACATCAGAACTCTCGTGGTCATTGTGTCTAGGTATATAATACACTCTCGTCAATAGAAGTATTTGTGAAATACATGCAGATCCATACAGGCGGGTATGTTTGACCGTCACTAGATCCATACAGGCGGGTATGTTTGACCGTCACTAGATCCATACAGGCGGGTATGTTTGACAGTCACTAGATCCATACAGGAAACTATTAATGCGTTCTCTAAGACCTTGTGGTACAATATGGTAGTCACTGTCAAATGAATCGTATATGTCTTTCACAAATTCTACAGGTACCCAAACGGAAATTGATACCATTTGGATATCGTTCTTTCCAGTATTCAGCACACTAAGATGGAACATTGTCATCTCAAACCCCACCTTTTCAAGAAATACGTGTGGTTCAATATGGTAGCCACTGTCAAGGGAATCGGATATGTCTTTCACAAATGTGATCTATGCAATCTAACTATGAGATCTAACAATGTGATCTAACTATGGTCTGGACAACCCAGTCAGATAGGCAACGTCTAAATCCAGATTATGACAATTCACTGATATATTCACTGATATATATCACCCATATATATGTCATTACCTGAGAAGCGAAGGTTACTTGTTTGAAATGCATTCAATGAATGATATTGGCATTAAAACAAGTATAATACGTTCATTATTCAGTATACAATATCCCCTAACATAGTCACTAATAATAGAGAGAAACAATCAACCGCAAGCACACTTATGTTCAAAGGGAATTAACTCTGTTCAAGGATAGAGTCGCATACCTTTTAATGATCTATAACTATGATATGTGCTCGAGATGAAAGTGTAGTTCATATCGACACTTGGCGTTTAATATTAATTGCATTAATCACTTAATCCTGTAAATGTGTATTAGGTCTTATTCATGTAGAAACTACAGGAGTGAAATGTTCCTGTAGTATCCTAATACGACGAACTATAGTATGTTCAATAGTGTTAGATTACGGTGGTGTCTAATACTGTCTATACCCGGGACCCGGACCAAAAAGTAACTATTATAAGCATATTTTAGAATGATCAGGTTGAACGAGATGGTGTTGGGTACAGTTTGAATGGAGAAGTTGTAAGTAAGAAGACTGAATGGATCTCACTTTACATCATCATCATGATTTCTTGTAGTTTAATGTCTGAGCAAATAGTTATATGCCATGCAGGTCGTTCTAGTTTGACTAATAATATAAATAGCTATGGGGTAGTTATCTACGAACTATACCAATAACCACTGCTACGTACAATCATGACTTCACGTTAATATAGAATGTGTTCAACTTAAACACGGCGCACATTGACAGAGATGGAAGAACACTAATACTCGATTTTAAGCTGGATTATTATTTTTCCTGGTGACTCGGTGCATATAGGACCAGCTAGGCTGTTGGAGGCTTTTGGATGCATTGCTTAAATGATAATAAAATAAAGCAATAACAGACAGTAGACGGTAAGTAGTAAATATCACCGGGAGCAAATACATCGCATTGATATTCCCAAGATAATATTAAGTTTGATATATGAAAAGTCTACAGAGATGTTCAATAATTGCATATGCACAACTTTCTGTAGGCATGTTAGTGAATCTCTTCTGCATATTGTATACTGTGGAATCTGATATGTGCACATCTACGACATTGGCTTTAAGTGAATGGCCCTCCTCTGACCCGGTATTCCGACCCTCTGTTCCGACCCTCTGTTCCGACACTTTGTTTCGACCCTCCTCAGAAGTACGTGCATACATATTACACGGTGTGGCTGAATACTTGGACATACCCCAGAGACATGGCACCATCGTGGCGTCAATAAAGCTGAATGAGTTCCCATGCGAGTGTATGTATAGGTGACATTCAACACATTCAGACATCTGAGAGAACCCCCAGCTTGTTGTTTGATGAACGCCAAACGGCCGTCTTGATTATATTATTGATTCAATGTTCGAGATATGATAACTAGTTATCGAATAAATGCACTGTACAGGACATAAGATCCAAGACTATGATATCGATTGCGATGTTCCTCTTTCAGATTCCGTATATCCGGTTTCGATCTTGCGCATTCAGAATAAAGGCGAGATGGTCGCTCTATTTTCGGTAAAAGCTCTACTCCCAAAGCTTACTTGTCACATTATTGATCCCAGCAAAGAGATGTATATATGTGGGTTTTTTTCGGCCTTTGCTAGAGTTTAATAGATACGTGTTCCTATTGTATAATGTAAAGGGTTT
The DNA here is from genome assembly GCA_032361225.1 of Lepetodrilus schrolli. Classification (NCBI taxonomy): domain Eukaryota; kingdom Metazoa; phylum Mollusca; class Gastropoda; order Lepetellida; family Lepetodrilidae; genus Lepetodrilus; species Lepetodrilus schrolli. The sequence goes on from JAUTBT010023536.1 coordinate 5,692, forward strand.
GTGGAGATGACGTTGTAGATGGCATTGCTTCAGTTGGTGATGCTTGCTGTCAGATTTCCTATTTGTTTGTTTAATCTGCAACGCAAACCTGACAAACTGTACGTATACGGTTATAAAATATGATAAACTGTACGCATGCGGTTATAAAAACAATGCCATGTTAGATCAGTTTGTAAGTTGGATTGTTTCTGCTTTGTAGCTGAAAGTTTCAACAATATAATAATATTAATAATAATAATAATAATAATAATAATAATAATAATATAATAATAATATAATAATAATAATAATATAATAATAATAATAATAATAGTAATAATACTAATAAAATAATATGACGACGACGACGACGATGATGATTATGTTGATGGTGATGATGATCACATAATACTGCTATGAACAATAAGTACTTGAAAGCGTTAACATAAAATGTAATATAATCATTCTAAATTCCCAACACATATTTCATTGTCCATACAGTTACCAGTATTACCTACAGTACAACTAGGATATGCGTATATAGTAGCATTGGCGATTCCATCTTAATGGAGTACATGACATGTCGCATTGCCGCGTACAAATCCGTGCATAGTTAATTATTGATACGGTTTCGCAATTAATTTCAGAGATTAGCATAACTATCCCAGGTTTTAAGTCTGCCTAATGGATAATACAGGGACTTCCTATTAACGTGATGGCAGAATAATGTTCGCAGTAGTAAGAATGAACATATTTGGGGTCGCCCGTGACCATTCTTCACGTGTATGCTGTCTCTCCACGGCCGAGAAATATTGCTCAATAATCGAGCAGTATGATTGATTTCATGTTGTGGGAATAGGTCAATATTTCTAGAAAATCAATACTGCTCATCCATCTCCATGAAACAGGTACGCATAACATCTAGCATAACATTAGACACACAAAAAATAGGTACACACACACACACACACACACACACACACACACACACACACACGATATACTCTTCACCATACAGATCTGTAATCATCATACGCATCATGTTCTCACGATGCATATAATGTCCTCACTATAGTTAGTATTAACCTTACCATGTATACATGTCCGCAGCACGCATACACGTATATTATATTATAGAATATTATCTAACTTCATGTTTACTTAATGTGTAGACGCTGATCATGCAGTACAGAATTGATCGCTTAACCGGGACATACATACATTTCCAATCATGCAGCTAAGCAATCCCATTATGTATAGACAATAGATATACACGTCTACGGTAGTGAAAACAACCAATTAACAACCACGTTTCCTGTGGGTTTTCTGTAAAGAAGAAATACTATTGCATTAGGTCATACAGTCCATGAAGGAATCCAATTGACACTATATATGTTGTGTCTATGTGAATTGAGCTTTCTAGAATGTAGGAGAACATTCACATCCTCTGAGTCATATGATACGGGTAAGAATACCGAGTTCGGGAACAGATCGATATGTCTCGCGCTGATGGGCAATACAACCTTGTGCTTTACAGCTTTCTTCCCAAAGGCACAAACACACGACTTTTTTTTGTAACATACCGTTGCCTCATTTCCTGTAATAATCATAACTTATGTGTATTCCCATTATCTAGTAACCTCATCGACGTAAATAAGTCGGACCGTGTTTGGAATTAATATGGTATGGTAGGCTACGTGATCAGACAGTCAACGTCAAATTGTGAAATAATCCATTTATGTGACACACACTTACCTCTTCCGTCTGGGAGGCTGCTCCTCTGATGACGAAGTATCCATATGTTGTTGTGTTTACAGTTTCCGTTATCTCATCACGTCACCAACCAATGAAGCCATGGACTTTGCAGAACGTACACCCACCCAACAGTTTCATCCGTCTTTATATCTCCATACTAGATCTATAAATCCATTGCTGCCACGATCATCAAACAAAGCACATTGTGGCATTTCTGGCCGCAAGTGTTTGCTAACCGGGATGTGTTTTTATCCTTGATAGTGTTTAAAACCATGCATGGATGTTGCCTACTGTAGCGCGTACAGCAAGAACGGGCATCAAATGGGACCCTTTTCATTTGCACAAATTACTTAGCGCTGGTAATGCATTGGCTATGATGTCACGTTGGCGTTGGCTTGCTTGCGTGCAGATCATTCCGAGTTCGAGTCCATGTAGGAAGTTCGTTGACGGGCCAATTTAGAGACGGTTGTAAATACTGCTATTAACGCATAAAGACGACTTCCGTTGAATGGAGATGTTTACAGGCAGCATCTGTCTCCGTGTCCAACCCCCGGATTTTGCACGGTTCAGTTTACACGAGGTAATTTATGATGCCTTATTAACTGCTTATTGATCTGAGGATCGTGCATAGATATTAGTAGATGTACGCTGTCTTTAGTCCGTGATTGGAAAATACTGTTGACGATGGGGTAGCTGCAGGGTAGTAATCCATTTCACATACATCAATACATGTTCTTGTTCTGTGGAAGGCTGGACTGATCACAAGTACAATGTAAAACTCTGTCAGGGTCTACTAAACTAGATGACAATGAACATGCATACAGAAGTATGGCTCGCCAAGTAAGGTTCTCAGAGGTCAGGTTGTAATGGTAATGCTCTGGTCAGTTACTCACTACACATTCCTTTTAACTCCGGACTGTTAATTACGTATCACAGAATACGGTACTGTTGATGGGTACCACCTTCTGACCAAATACAATAGACGAACACTTTTACTGTTACTTTTACTGAATTCACCATAGAAGTCCACATGAAAAGACTACGGCCACAATCCAGACTCTTCTATGTCGGAGACTGGTATCTTCCAACAGACATATCCAAGTGTAATGTAATGATATAATAACACTGCAGATACACATGAATTCTATCACCGTTAAATTCGTGCTATCGGCCGTCGGCTGGAAATCTAGAACCTTTCCATTGGTTTGCACACGGAGGTAATTCAACTATGTCTTCAACGCATAGAGTATCAGTATATATGTGCCACGTCAGACTGCCTTCATAGTGGCAATGCCTCTCACAGATTGTGTCGCCTTCCTGGAGAGATAGAACTCAACCTGAAAGAATTGCGATGTACTGAAAACCCGTGAAGTTCAGGACGGAGGAATGTTGATAAGCACTAGGATACAGCATCTATAGAAGAGGAATGGTTCAGGACGCCGTGCTATCTGGTTCACAGTTCGACAGCTTAGTTAAGCTGCCACTCTTACTGAAGTGCAGGTACGCGTTACCCCAGTAGAGATAACTATACCGCGAATATTAATTAGCAACAATAAATATAAGTATGATGATGTATCAAGATAAAGCTTGAATACCTGCTGATAGTGTTATCAATAGTACCGCAAGCACGTGACCTCAGTTCGTACTGTACAGTATAGAACATATGTACACCGGGAACATGGATGTCATTGTAAACACGGCTCGATTCTTAAGGTTGTTCGATTACTATTTTCCGAATGGCAAGGACATAATAATTAATTGATTTTTCGATCGAAATAGTTCAGGTAGAATAAAATATAAAAAAAGCTTGAGGACAGCAATATACCTATGTAGCTATTTCTGTATATTTCCCAGAATAAATCAATATATGCATTATTAGCTATCTAATGGGAATGTATGCTTCTCCACTGTTTCATTGAAATCGACATCGATAATTATATCGTCAAGAGCATGAATGATTCGAAATTGTAGATCTTGTGGGATTGCTTGAAACATAACATGACTATTCCAACAGTGCCTCAGTTAATTGCGCACAAATGCTCTACTATTTAACGCAGAATTCGGTAGTTAACACAACATCTGCACCGAAATAGTGAAGATAGTAGCTTTTGAACACATAGACTACACTATACATGATTGAGGCGTTCTCTAGGTTGGAATGTTTCGTACCTTACTTTGATTATGAATCGAAAGGCTGGAGGGCATGGATCATTCTATCATATTATGTTATGTCGGTGAACACCGATTTTCATTACATTATGTGATAGACCCAATTGGATAACGTTTGAAGCAGTTACTACATTGCGAAAAGAGTAAACATATTCCACCAGGATTAAGATCACAAACTTCAAGATCTAAGTGTAATGGAATGGGGATGGGTTTAATGTTGAAGAGGACGTTAAGATAGCTGATACTAGTGGGAACTATCGTCTCAGGGTAGACATTATCTATAGCGGTAATACATTGTGTATTCAATGGCCATACCCTACTCTTTGAAAGCGAGTGAGTGAGTGAGTGATTATGGAGTTTAACGTCGCTGCGGGAATCTTTCACCCATTTACGACGATTTGAAAGCGAGGGTTGTAGCACACATTAACTTATTTAACTTGTACATGGCCCATGACTTGCATCACGATACTGGGTCTTAGTGCATAAAGGCTATCACAGAGCTAAGAGAGTCGTAACTTTTATTATCCAAAATATGCGACGACTCTAGCTGATATGTGTCCTGGAAAAGCTCATACGCCCCGGTTTGGCCGTAGTTAATAGGTGTGACCTCGTGATCACTGTGACGTCATGGCGGCCGCCCTCGATTCGAACGTTAGAAAGACATTCTGCGTGGATATTCGCAAGTTCGGTTTCTTAAAAGCATGTAGATCTATTATGATTTTGGATAAATTCGTTACCAGCGTGATTAACGGGTTGTTACGGGTTGTTACAAGCCGAAATGTCTCGTATACCCCGAGACCGAAATGTCTCGTACACCCCGGAAATCAAGCTGGTAACTAATAATACAATGTTATGATTCTCATAGCGCTACCTTTGCGAAATGAGAATTCTCATAGCGCTACTTTTGCGAAATGGGACCCAGGCCTGCGTCTTACGAAAGGGTCGTACTCTTATATTGTCCTAAATTATGGGCTTTACTATGGCAGGATATGATCGCAAGCCTCCATTTATACTCTGACTACTGGTGCGGCCCTTTCGAGAATTGCAGGTCTGATCCATTGGTAAGCGTATCATACCGCCATTGGATTGATTACGCATTGCAATGGTTACTGCATGCATGGTGGTCATAGGTTGTATCTGTATCACGGCAACGCTACAGTTGTCTGGTGGTCATAGGGTATATCGTCGCAGACAACCTCATACTAAAGACTCATACTGAAGAACTGAGGACATTCACACCGCCAGATGTCAGCAGGATCAGCTAAGGTCCGTCAATGGGCTCTGATCAGATTCAGAATTAAATTAATTCACGAAAGCAAGGAAGCATGGATTGTCTCGTTAGATATCAATTGAATTTCAATCATCATATCCACTCGACAACATGAAACAGACATTTAGAATATAATGAAGAGTGAGCGAACCAGGGCATTAAATCACCACTCGTAATACATTGGCGTTGACCAAATTAGGGAAATCTGTCTGTATTAAGTCAGCGTCCGATGACGTCAGAGGGACCAAACATTGACCTTTGCTACGTACAACGTCAAGTGTCTGTTTGAATACAATCATTCAGTTTCCAGTAGAATCGATTTAGGAAGCCAAGCGTGGCTAGTATTGGAATGAGTATATACGACTTCTTAATGGGGCGCCAATGGCCTAATTAGTAGTATGGAAAAAAAGTAACACGCATTTATGCAATGCTTTGTTTAATGCTGTTCGTAGATCTGCCCTATACGACTTTCAATTAAATCAAATACTGCTGTTCCACAAGGAAATACGGTTTCCATTGGTGTATGTCTGTCTGTCTCTCTCTCTCTATCTTTCTCTCTCTCCCTCTCTCTCTCTCTCTCACACACACACACACACACAGATATGAATGCTAAACAGACTACTGTCAAACCTAAATAAAACATAAAGTTAGTTATATACTTGGAAAATGTTCTATACATTCATATACGCATCGCGAAGTTTGCAACAATCCATGTATATATTCGAGTGGGAGGATACCGGCTTTCAAACAATTGTTATGGAAAACTGCATTGTTCACATAAAACACTGTTCTAAATTGAGCGATCAAGGATAACATTACCGTGATACATCGATCTTCGGATGAAGATGGACGTAATGATAAAGAAGATCAGGATCTTCATGGTATAAAGCGTGACCTATTAGTTGGGTATCGATTCCAAATGGAAAAATAGTTTCCTACTCCTAGACCTACTTTTTAAGGTGTTCAAACACGATAGATCTGGTTGCGTAAAAATTGATGCCTTCTAAACCTTTTATTGAAATCCATTTCTAATGCAGTTTATTGTAACCGGATTACCAATTGAGGATAGCTTCTGATGCGGGGAAAATAAATGTTATTTGGAGTTTCTATATCTAATGCCAACTCGCCATGTTGTCGGTGCAGTGTAATTCATTTTACTTGTCCAATTCCGTGTGACATCAGCCTCGCCGCGACGTCTCTCCCGACACATCCATCACCGACTGCCGCACAGTAGACGACGTGGAGTCTATTGCATTCTCCGTGCTGTGGTAATTAAACAGACAGCTACGACGAAGAACAGCTATCTACAAGATCTTGGTATTACAGAAATAGTTTCATTGAATGTACAGTAGATTTCCCTTTGGAAAAACCCCACGAGACTGAATATTGGCGTGTCATCCTGAAATGCCAATGTCATAAGGCTTCGATGTCTTGTAGGCTTATGGAGTGTCTGGTTCGGCTGATAATGAATGAAACCGATCTATAACGAATACTCCAGACCGTTGGTATTAAGGTCGGGATGACATTATTATGCAACGTAGTATTTTTGTATTCTTGGAAAATGTATGCTTATTTTTTGGTTTGGCTGTAAATCGATCTCGGTTGCTCTGCGAGAGTAAGCGGTGAAGACTCGTGATAGTGCCCTGTGATCGCCACGATGACGTCCGGAGATTATGCCCGGCCACATGAGAATTTGGAATGATTGTTCGTGTTAAGTGCTTTATCTCTACCCAGGGACACACGGCGTGGGAGTATCTGTATTCATTCACGTAAATTCATACATCAACACTTCGGACGTCGTCAGACAAAACTCCTTTCCCACGGAGTCGGTTTTGGACGAGAATGACGATGAATTAGCTTTTAAATCAGGTTGTAGGATGTCGTGGTATTGGGTATCGAACCCGATTTATATGTGCATAAATCTCCTCTGTACATCTGCTCAATGTAGACGTAGGCGTGCATGTATAGTGTACACAGTCGTGTTTTAATGCAAGTCCTGGGTATTTGAATAACAAACAAGTATATTTGTCGACTGGATACTACGATTAGTACACTCACTATACAGTTTGCGCAACATCCAAGTGCATGACACAGCAAGACTGAGCCTAGTTACTGCCTGCATGAGAATGTGCTGTGACGTCTATTATATAAGGTGGCTACCTAGGGGTCTTTATTCTAATTGGTAATTCAGTTATAGTTGTTCGATGAGCTGCATCAGTAGACACCATTGCGTGTGATTTTACCCATGTTTATATGATGGACATATTCCCTCTGAGCCAAAACAGATAATTTTACTATAGCATATTCGCAGTAATTTGTCTGAATAAATAGCAAACTAACTTTTGAAGGTTGCGTGACCTCTTAGGGGCTTCAGTGATCTCAACGTCAACCCGAACGATACCCCTTCTGTGGTCAGGGCTGAATCTCAGGTTACTTTAAGGAAGGGGCACACAAACACATACACAGACACACACACACACACACACACACACACACACACACCTTTGTATAGTTCATTTATCTAGGATAACTGCTCAAATGAACTTTGTGAAATTGGGTGAATAAAAGGAGTTTCCATGTACTTCATTAATAATCTTTTTAGTTATGATTTTAAAGTGAACTTTCTGATTCATAGATATAAGATGCGTTGTGACAGATTGTACCATAGAAATGCCCCTGCAGTATGGAATGGCCTATCTTCTACCGACTATCGGTATATGGATCTTTAGACGTTGAATCATGTGAGAATCGCATGATCTGAGATGTCTGGAGTGACGTGGGTTGGTAGGTTTGTTCAAGTTCAGAGAGGTAAGCAGGTGCTAGATCAGCTAGTGACTTTTAAACTATAGTACCCAGAATTTGCTAGGCAGTGTTTCGTTTCATAGAGTTCATGACAATAATACAAAATACACTGCGACTTCAATACACTGATTTTCTTGCTCGTAAACAGAGAATGTAAGCTAAGGATGGCTAATCAAGACTCGTATACGTCATTTCTAAGAAATAGAACAGATGGAATGAGAAGTGTTTCCATGGATTGCCGGTGTCCTAGGCCAGTCTGCGTGGGAATGTGATCCTGAGAACAAGTGAGGTGAACACCCATTCCTTGACATTCCTGCTGACTGTGGTCGATACGTGGATCCTGAGTGGAATTCATAAAAACCTTAATGGATAAACAAGGAGAATTAATTCCTTCCTCGTCTGACGCAATGCTCAAATACCTGCTCCCACCAGCAGGCAAATGTGGAAGCAATTACAATTTGATGAATTTGACACTTGAACAGTAGCATATTGTCGGCAGAAATGCATACTAATTATCTAATGGTCCAAGGGATTATATAATCTGCATCATTATTTCACAAGACTTGGCATTAAACTAATTAATTTGAAAATGATGAATGCGTAATTAAGTACTGATCAATTTTGTCCACACAATATACCTTCCTTATTATTATGCTGTCGGCCATTCACCTTCCTTACTAGTATGTTGTCGAAATTATACCTTCCTTACTATTATATTGTCGACAATTCACCTTCCTTACTAACATGATGTCGGCCATTCACCTTCCTTTCTAATATGATGTCGGCCATTCACATTCCTTACTAACATACAGTCGGCCATTCACCTTCCTTACTAGCATGATGTCGGCCATTCACATTCCTTACTAACATGCTGTCGACAATTCACCTTCCTTACTAGTTTTTGTTGTTGATTTTTTTTATTGGGGTTTTAAGTCGCTTTCAAGATTCTTTCACTTATATTACGACTTGTCAGTTTAGGGCAGGAGGAAACCAGCAACATCCGTAGCGAGCACCGGCTGGTACTTACAAGACCATGGATGATAACTGCATTGCAACTCTAAAGACATCGCATCCTATCAATATCGCGTCAGAAAGGTAACTTTCGCATACATTGATGCCGGGACCCCGGGCGGGATTTGAAACTTTGGCTCCGAAGTCCAACTGTTCTACCACTGCGCTACCACCCGCCCTTAAATTGAGACTAAAGCTGCGCTCACACCGAACCCGACACGGATAACGATAAAAACACTTAATGAAATATTGTTGTCGTTATTGTTGCAGTTTAGTTTAAACATATTGTATTCAGTTCGAAATGGACAGGTTACAAGTTATTACAACGTTTTGCGCTCATATTATTCATTATGATATCATTATCGTGAGTGGTGTTGCCGCGACTTAAGAGTGAACATACTCCTGCATTCTGGAAGAGGTGAGTTCCATGTATTGTTTTCTTGACACGTGATCGTGTTAGGGCCAATCATGATGTAACCAGTATTGCAAGTCACGTGACAGATCGTTTTGCGTTCGTAGGTAACGCTGTTGCAGGTGTGTCGTCCATTGTTTACGACAGGCGGCGGGCACACGTTGGCTGAAACATGACATGGATGTGGAATACTATTTCCAAGATCATATTGGACGAATCATTTCATATATAAAACATTCATTATTCACATATATTATAACAGTTTTCAATCATAGAATATTACAATATGCGTAACCATTCTTGAAATACCGCTAGAGTTCATAGGAAAAAAACATATCTAGTGGACGTCATATAAACCAAATTAACCCCGAAGGTTTGTCGCCAGGAAAAAAACACATGGATTTCCTCTCGTAAATTTCATACAATTTGAATGTAATGTGTTAATGTTACCTTTGAAAAACTGTTCTGTTTATTCAATTATGAAGATTGTCTTGCTCATCAAGATACTAGTAACATTCACAGCCATAGTACTTTTAGCATAGTATATACCATACAGGTAATATCGGTGAAATGTCAGTGAAATGAGCATGCGTAGTACCTAGTACTTTGTTTGTTAGCAGACAAAAGCTGGACAGTCCTTGTCCATCTGTGGCTTGATAGAAACGTCTCTGGAGTATTGTTCCTGGTGTAGTACCCTCTTCTGATGTAACGCGGGCAAGTCGGACGCTGACATTAAACATAAGTATTAACACATATTACATAAGTAGTATAGTATGGTCATCTGAGGACCATTTCATCTGAGGAAAATGTACATACATGTTGTAACCACATTGTGATTGCTTCGCTAAAATATGTTTTTCGGACGTTTCCAGAATTGGTAATCAAATCATGCACAAAATTAACCGTAGCTGTATTAAGATTGGCTAACTGGACCGTTTAGATGTACAATAACATGTAAACTGCGTTGCACTACACCGCATTTAGTATTAATAACTTAATGTGCTGTTTTAGAGGCCTAGTGTACGTATTGAAGGCATTATCAGATTATCGGATTGAAAGATAATTGGTTATCGAAGGGAACTGCTTTTAACGATGCTTACTCAATATATTTTCCAAGGTTATCCTGTGCCCTTGGCTTGAGGATGTTGGTAGATGGTCGTTCTGTCCCAGGAGAAGATGGCTCACAGGAAACGTTAAGAAACATGGGCGGGGTGGAATCTGATCAAAGTACATTATTGACATGTTAACGAAAAATAATATCTAGCAAAACAAAATAGATAATACATAATTGAGTCTCACGAGAGTAGAGTGGAAGAGGGAGAGAGAGAGAGAGAGAGAGAGAGAGAGAGAGAGAGAGAGAGAGAGAGAGGGAGGGCGGGAAACAAACAGGAACAGAGTGTGAAATAAAGAGTGTGTATGTATGTGTATATGTATTTGTGTATATGTGTATGTGTGTATGTGTGTATGTGTGTATGTGTGTATGTGTGTGTATGTATGTGTGTGCATATGTGTATATGTGTATGTGTGTATGTGTGTGTATATGTGTATGTGTGTATGTGTGTGTGTAGGTGTGTGTATATGTGTATGTATGTATGTGTGTGTGTGTGTTTATGTGTGTATCTGTGTCGATGAGCATGCTATATACAATAGACGCCTTAAAGGGTTGGTATTTTTTTACCAATTCAGCCTGTCCTTTTACGTATAACACTTAACAGTACAGTGTAAATAATTGCTAACGTGCCTATAGATATTTATAAATTCATGCTAAGACACTGTACAAGTTATCGTGTGTGTATAACTCATAACCCCACCATACTTACCAGGAAAGCCAACCTGATCCCTATCGCAGAACAAAGAACAGTCTTGCAACATGTCCTCTATGATCCGGAAAGATCTTTTCCGTCGAGTGTGTTCTGAAATAATTGTGTTATTTACACTGTAGTAGATTTTAATTGTCACACACATAAAAAAAAAATCATAATAAAATACATTAATTGTATATATGCATATTGTATATAACTTTATAAGGTATGATCTTCTAAACATATCGTATGGGTTAAAGGCTGCTATTCCACTTTTATGCTTGGAAGATACTTAGTGTATACAGTCTGTAGTAATGACTGTAATTAGTAGCAGTCTAATTTTAAATGTATGCATGCAGAAAGGTTAATGTATGCCTGTAGAATGGTTAATGTTTTCATCTGGATGCGACAGTAGTTAGCAAGGACGAGGAAGCGAAGACGTTAATCAGAACCATGATGACAAGAAAGGGTTAAAAGAGCAATGGAGTACTAAGCACTACGCACACAATAATAGCTCTACATAGCTAACGAGTCTTGTTATTCACATATTTGAAGTAAAATAAAGACTCTTCTTCTTCTTCATCGTCTTATAAAGTACTAATGCACCAGACCACTGTGACGGACATTGTTTCCTGGTTTTTGTTCTGTTATTAGTTAATACATGCTTCAAGGGCATAATTAGGAATGGTGCAAGACCTTGTATCCTGTGTTCTGGGCACTCTTTAGTTAAGCGATCTCGTTGTGATCGGCTATTGTTCTATATATTAATTGACCCGCATTTATTTTTCCGCGGGCGGCCATATTATTTTTAACCGAAAGGATTATGTGACGATTCAGTGACGACTATCAATTCAGAGAATAGATGTAATTAATTAGAGCAAATATATATTTCTAGATTAGGAAAGAATATTGAACATAAAGATAGAATATGTATTAACAATGTTAGTGACCTCACGACCTGCAAATATAAGTGTTTCATAAAAGCGTTGCTAGACTCACCTGATTGGCAGGGCGTATATTTGACATTTCCAAAAAGACATTGGAAACAGGTTGGTTTGGTGTTCAAGATGATGCAATTGGAGCCGTGAGGAAATCTCGTCATGCGAGACTTGAATGAGAGGGTCTTCCCGTCTTCTAGCTGACACCAGGCATCAAAAGGTAAGTCCGGCTTCAGAACGCAACTGGGATGAAGCATCAGCTGTAAATGAACAATTTTGAACTGGAGTATATGTATCGACGGAGGATCTTATGTGGAGTATAGTCTATGGAGTATCGTGTATGGTCCGTTCCAGGTTCAAATCTCGGCAAAATGAAGTGCCCGGCATTAATGTTCGCTGTCTTTATATTGACAATGCAGTTATCTTCATTGGTCTTATCAGTACCAGCAGGTTTACTGCAACATTCACCGCTACGGATGATGCGGGTTTCCTCCTGTCCTAAACTGACAAGCCGTGATATAAAATGCTTCTTTTTAATTAAAATAAAGTAAATAGGGGAAAACAGGAAACAGAGTTTCCCTTTAACGTCTTTGAAGAAGACTAACAATCGCGGATAGGACGTACATACATATAAATACACAAAACGTCCAAACCCATCAAATATGTACTGTACTTGGTTTAGTATAGTGTTTTGTAACTGAGTATAGTCAATGAAACGTTATTTCCTAATATAAGAGCTGTCTGTCAGGTTCTGATATATTTTATGGTATTATATTTAAATATGTCACATACATGCACATGCACACTGAACATTTGTGTCCCAACATAAACTAGTATTGGCCCGATATATGTGTGCGGAAGCTAACTTACATTCACATGTTCGTAACCTGAAGATCAAGCAGTTTAACTCGTGCAATATGTAATGTATATGATATAACACAGATATAATAAGGAAGCTTGTAGCTTGGGCAACAAAACTTACATTCGTGGACTGGTATCCATTCCAGTACAGAGTGATAATTAGTATGAAGAATGGATTCGACATATGTTCTCGTCCCATCTCGATCTATTCTGGAGAATAAGAAAAAATAGTCATATAAACGGACAGATCATACATGTACATCTAGCATATCATCTAGTAGTATCTAGTTAAGAACGTATTAGATTTATTAATTCTACACACAATATTTGTTTCAATATATTTCGACGTCATAGCTGTAAAATGGCTGCCCTGTAAAATTGACAAATATTTCATGTATATCATTGAGTCGCCGGTTTTCGGTCACTTAACAAATATTGTCGTTTGTAGCATGCGGTCGACGTTAGTAATCTAAGAAATGTTATACTTACCAGTATTATTTGTCATTTCACTTTAAAAGTGCACAACATTTTTCTTTTGTTGTAGTATTATTTATCGGCACCAAGAAATTATGCCCAGCATGTAAAAATAATTCGGCTAGGGTAACGTCGCCTATTTACAGTCATGAAGAAAAACAACATTGTCAATATTGTAACTCCAAAAGTGTCCCCCTTTTGCAGTAGCTCTATTAGTTATAATCTAAAAACTAGTATATACATGACGATAAAATAAATAGTTTAACATGGTCAATGATTTGAAACTTCAATTCAATGTGACCATTTATATGATAAAACACAAAAAGATTGTCCCAACTTAGTATCCATAGATTAGAAAATTGACAACATTACGTGGCTAATTTTATTTTAATTTGACAGTAAATATGTAAATATAGCAGACGACAGGACCTGATTGAATGACTATGTAATGAGTTTAATTGTTGATTCATTTAAATATCGAGAAAATATTGCATTAGTGAAACAGCATACGAACGTATTCGTCGAACGAACGTATGCATATGAATAGCATGAACCTACTGTTTTTAACAAGAACGGATACAGGGTATGGACCTGTTATTGTAACCCCAGTAGTCGTGGCGTCAAATCTTGTTTTTGCACGCGAGAATTCAATCTCAAAATGACTGACTGTGTATATGAATTGACAGGAATTAGGTGAGCGAACTATACAGACTATAATAACCATAGCTCATGTTTTCAAAGACAACTTCGGTGTACCGTATTCAGTAGTTATGATCACACAATCAACGGAGCAATCTATCAAGTTATATTGACACGCGTTGTGAAATACATGTACAAACAGGAATACTTTGTATAGCGGCGACCCTCATAAACTGCTGTCTTCCTATATTTCCTCCCGCCAACACTATTCGCTTTGGCTTAGGCATACACACTAGTCATTGTTAAAGGATTTCAACGAAAGGTATGTCATTACACAATGGATCGCGCAATGGGTTTGACAAACGCCTGTGTTAAGCTATGATATGATATTATATATGATATGATATGATATGATATATGCATTGATATGATATTATATGATATATGATGATATGAAATGATATGATATGATATGATATGATATATGATATGATATGGGGCGGGTGGTAGCGCAGTGGTAGAACAGTTGGACTTCGGACCCAAAGGTTCCAGGTTCAAATCCCGCCCCGGGGGCCCGGCATCATTGTTCGCGAAAGTTACCTTTCTGACGCGATAT
>JAUTBT010023547.1:0-20417 GCA_032361225.1 Lepetodrilus schrolli
AGAGTTCCCACCACAAACAACCTGTGACAGATCCAACCATAAATAGCCTATGACAGATCCCAACTATCACAAACAGCCTATGACAGATCCCACCACAAACAACCTATGACAGATCCCACCACAAACAACCTATGACAGATCCATCAGAAACAACCTATGACAGATCCCACCACAAACAACCTATGACAGATCCCACCTATCACAAACAACCTATGACAGATCCCATCAGAAACAACCTATGACAGATCCCACCACAAACAACCTATGACAGATCCCACCTATCACAAACAGCCTATGACAGATCCCACCACAAACAGCCTATGACAGATCCCATCAGAAACAACCTATGAGAGTTCCCACCACAAACAACCTGTGACAGATCCCACCATAAATAGCCTATGACAGATCCCACCACAAACAACCTATGACAGATCCCACCTATCACAAACAACCTATGAGAGTTCCCATCACAAACAACCTATGACAGATCCCACCTATCACAAACAACCTATGACAGATCCCACCACAAACAACAAGGCATTCACATCTTATCAATGAATGAATGAGTGCTTTACGTTGCAGCAGGAATATTTCACCCACGCATCTTATCAAAGTTCCCACATCAAAATGTTAAGAATGAGCAAGTACGATTTGTTGTGCTATGGCACAGTGGTAATATTTCACCCATTAATATTTGATAAGTTATATGTAGAAAAACGTAGAGGAAATCAAAATTCAAAATTTGATACAACTTGCATGACATTACAACTAACAAACTAGTGGTCAATATACATATTTATATATAAATATATATTAACATCCCAGCACATCAGCATAACAAATCAAGTTTTAATGTTTAACCCATTCTGTCCCAGCCAGCTATTGGAGAGAAGCAACTGGACCAGTCATTGTTGCCAAGGCAACTCTGACTGTGCAACTCTCATGAGTAGCCGCCCGAGGTATATTTCTCTCACACACCAATGACTCAAGCACTTTCGACATCCAACCGGTAAAGTTGGCGGGACAGCTGCCACACACACAAGTGTACGATAAGCATAAACCCCCGAAAGTGGATCTAAGGAGCGTGTTTTTTGGTCAAAGACATGACCAACTTTCAGTCGAAAGTCACAAACATCAGGGTGGCATGGAGAGAGAGAGAGAAAAAGGTGGCATTGTTTACTCATTTTCTAAATTGTAAACAGCTGGCTAAAAATCAGAATGAGGTAGTGTTAATACAAAGGTGTACAGGGATAAGATTAATAGTGCGTGAACATGTACTTCAAATATTTAGCATATAAAGTAATTACACAAATAGTTCCAAGCAGAAGCTCGCTCTAAAGTAAATACAAATTAAATTCACAACAATTAAAATGAATTTCTGAAAAATTACAAAACAAATTCCAATAATACATTTACTGACCTACAAAGTCTATGTACTAAAAAATAAAGAATGAAGATATACCTAGAACAGGCAACACGGAACTACTACAATGCACCAATCTTATCCCTATGAAACCACTTTGGACCAGCACTTACGATCTGCATTCGTTTCTTAGCCACTATCTCAGAGAAGAGTTTACTCCCTTCTTCCGCCTCAAGCTTCTTGATGGAAGGTCTACTTACACGTGGCGATCTCTTGGTACTGCCTGCAACACAACACGACATTACATTAGTAATTTATATATTGCTAGAGGCGACAACCACAGATGTGTCTGTAGTGACTGAATGCTACAGCATTGCAAAAGTTAGGTTTATTCTGTCTGTACTTTTTGCTTGAGGTTCAAGAAATAAGACTTCAGATTGATTGAATTTGTGTTTTACGTCACAGCTGGAATATTTCACCCATATGCGACGAAGACCCTTCAGAAACATAATCACTGCTAGCAGAGAGAGACTTAATGCTTTACGTCACTGCGGGAGGGAGGGAGATAGGGAGAGAGGGAGGGGGTTAGATAGTTATTGCACAATGTCGCAAAATAGTTCTTTTGCTCAGAGATGAGATAGATAGACAGATATAGATAAGAGATAGAGATAGAAAGAGAAGAGAAAGATAAGAGAGAAACAGTTTGAAAAAACACAGAAAGCTGTGAAATAAAATGGTTTCAAAATGGGTTGGGAATGAAGCCGTGACAGAAAGGAAGAGGCGTTTGATTGACGAGTGCATTAAGGGAGGGACGCTAATAGACAAACCTGTTGCTGCTTTCTCTTCGGACTCGGACCCCGAGTTCTTGGTGATGTACCTGGCCCTCTGCTCGCTGGTCATCATACGCCACTGCTGGTCTAGATACTCCACCACCTGCTCCTCATCATATTCCGGATGATCGTCTAGAACCCCCTCGCGGTGCTTGTGACAGAAGCTCTCAAACGAACCTGCGTACTTCGTCACCTTGTGGTGCACGACCGCCCCGCCCCCAACTTTGTCCTCGGCAGCCGAGACCCGTCGCTTCTTCGGCGTGGACTCGATCTTTTCCCCACCACCACTGACGTCATCTGCCTCGTCGTCGCACTGCTTCCGTTTCCTGCCTCGTTTCTGTGGCGTCGCCTGTCCGTCCTTCTTCTTCTTCTCGGTCTTGGCCGCGGGGATGGCGTACGTGAAGGTGAACTGCTGTTTGCGGTCGTTTCGGTCGAGGGTGTATGCCTCCTCTGCACTTGCCACGCCTACCTCCCACGCCGCCCGACGCGAGGCGTTCACCTTGTACATCTGCATCACCTTTGACTTGGCACTCTTCGAGGCGTTCTCTATCAGGTCCTCTGCACGCTTGAAGAAGTTCTCCTTGCCTTCGAATGGGATGACGGAGGACTCGTTGATCCAGCCACGCTCTCCCTCGTTGCCAAAGAACTGAACGTGGTAGGAACGACAGACCATTGACGACTTCTGTCTACCTTGGCGAACTGGAAAATTCAATGGAATGAATGAGTATTTTACGTTGCAGCGGAAATGGAAGGTAAATGGAAGAAACAGTTAATCTTTCAAGAAGACAAAGCAATATTTATTAATATGGAAATATTGCTTCTTAAAAAAACTGATTCTGACTAATAATAATAGATTTTTTTCCTCAATATTACTGCCCAAATCTTTCACCCATATGATAACAACAATAATAATGTATTTATCGACGTGTCAAGTCAATGCTCAAAGCGATACACATTATTACCCCGGGTCAATGTATCTGTGTGCATGGATGACATTTGATACTTGAAATATTAATCTTGATTAAAACTTTCAAGATCAGCTAGCTCACCGGACACTCTTGTAAAGATGCTGATGAAGGGGTCGTACGACACCATGCATGGCCAGAATGGATGACCGCTGACCTTTGCCCAGAGCAGATCTCCGACCAGATACTTTGTTGGAGCTGATGACGACAGGGCGTCCTCAGAAACTTGCGGCTTTGGCTGAACCGGTGTCTCAACTTTGGCCACTTTGTGTGGCTTCTCGCTCTCGAACAGTTCATCCTTGGGGACCTTTTTCTTGATCTGTCGTTTCTCTCTGTTTGGAGTAACGGCAGCAGCGGCCGCCGCCTCCTGCACTGCCTGCTCGTACGAGTGTCGCGACTTCTTGGGAGGCAGCCGAATTGTTTCCTTCTTCTCAGGTGGTTTATCCACGGCCAGGGCTGGAGCAGCAGGCGTCCTTTTCACCTCCTTGTTCTCGTCGGACAGCTGGACGATGTTGACTGTCTGAGGCTCCTCCTTGTCTGCGGAGGAGGCTGCCGCGGCGCTCTTAGCGCTGGCCTTGCTCTGCGCTATCTTTGGGTTGCGGCTCATCGTGGAGATCTGCGGTAGGTGGTGGTGGAAGCCTGTCCCTCCCCCGGACTGAGGAGCAATGCCATTGACCACCGCAGCTGTCTTTGCCTCGACAGACATTGTTCGTAGACTTGTGGATACTTACGGGAACCAAAGAAAATCTGAAAATAATTAAATAGTTTAATCAATATCTTCACATATGTATCATGCCTCTAGGATATTACTAAAATATGCATCGATTTACATTAACCATTATCTTTGCCTTGACAGATACTGTAATTGTAGATTTCTAAATAACAAGTAGGCCGAACATTAACATGCTTTTGATCAAAGGTAATCAGATTCTATGCCGATAGGCAAATTTGTGACAGAACTCGACGTCACAATGCACTTACATCAATTTATTGTCAGTAGTGTCATGTATTTTGTAATAAAATGGCATAATGTTGTGGCCATATATTAAATTGCAGAGAAATAATTTTCAAAATGTACTTTTAAGATTATTCATAAACTCCTGTCCGGGTCATTTCCGGTGACACCTAATTGAAGATATAGCGATACATGCTAATCAAAGTTTCAATGAAAATCAATACGACATGGTTTCAAAATTGAGCTATAGACATTGATAAATAATATTCCAATGAACGTAAACTATAAAAACATCTATAGACCATATATCGTGCACATTAGAGCGTTTGCTAGTGCTAGTTGCTATGAACAATGTCTGCATCACGAATTCATGTGATGCGATATCATCAACTGTTACGTCAATGCGTAGCACATTTAGATATTTTACCAGGTTATTATTATGTCAACAGATTTTACATGAATCACCAGCTATTTCATGCCTGCTTAGTCACTATATAGAGAGATGTCCTTGTAAAATTACAGTACGTAGTAACATCTGGTCAATATTAAATTTGTCTGGCTTCCCACTGGCCTATAGTTCTTAGCAGAGCTAATAACTCCAACATGGTCCAAGCTTATTCCACATCACTGATTTGCTAATACGATCTGTACAAAACACATCTGATCGAGATATAACGTGATGGGTATCAAGATGTTTCGACATTTTATCTTCCATTTGTTACTTATTTTTTATGGATGCATTTCGCCCCCATTCTTTTGTCATACTTTGTGATTATATCATACTGGCTGGCAATAGAAATTGGGAGAAAACTATGACACAAACATAGGCTACACTTGTGAACTTGCAAGAATAAAGACTTCAGCTTATGATTATGTAATCCAAATTTCAGCCTGATGTGTTAACTACTTAATTAGAAATCAGCATATCTGTAAAACAATGCGTTATGATAACTTTTACGAAGAGTGGAAATTTCACTTCTTTGACTGCAATATTGCAAGTCTGTTTTGATTTTGCAGAGGAAAATGCCAAGATTAAACATGATAATAGACTATAATATTATTCCTTGTATCATCTATTTAATTGTTATGTCGAACAAAATTTAATCTTTTTTGGTCGCGAAGTTCAACAGTTCACAAAGACGAGCAAAAAAATTGAAGAAAATTGATCATATCTCACTAATACTTGCATTAAAAATTATATTAATTTGCACATTTATACCTGAACATGTGATATTTACAATGGAAACAATGTTTGCTTCATATCAGCAATATTCGTAGAGCATTGATCTTAAACATTACCCCCCAGTGATGACCTAATTCCAGCTGATTTTATTGGTACAGTGAAACCTCGACATAATGCCCTTCACTACACTACTCGCTTAAACTGAGGGGTCAACCGTGGACCCCATTTTTAAGTCTAAAATATTGGGCTGGATGCCCGACCCTTGACATGAGGATGCCCGACCCTTGACTGAGGATGCCCGACCCTTGACATGAGCATGTCCTCAGTTTCGTAATCACCAACGTGGGAAAAATCTCAAGTGAATTCGTCCTCAAGGATTGGAGTACAATTCTGAGTCGAGTAAGAAAAAAGTTTTGTAATCTCGGGGCCTAGTTAAATAATCGGCCGTTTGTCAACAAGATTGATAAATGTTCACAAATCCCATATGCTTCAGTATGCGATTAAAAATTAATCTGTTTCACATGCTATGACTTCCTCAGTGACAAAGCGATTGTTAACATGTTTTCTTCACTAAAATCACAGAGATCATTTCAAACGTGTTATGAGTAAATTGTTCAGATTTTAATACCGGAATTACAACAAACAAAATGGTGGTCGATTGAGCTTTGTTGTAAATACGATTCCCTTGAAATGTACCGATAATATTGAGATGCAATAAATGACGATGTGATCAAAGTATGTAGACTGATTGATACTTAAACATGACTACTCAACTAAACGTGACTGTTGACTGCAAGTCATGACATCTTGAAATTATAATCAAATACTGTACGGTATTACAAACAGGGGTAGGGTATTACAACCATCGCAGTTACTAACTTTAACTAAATATTTGAACATGACTGGTTGTTGGTAGTAGACATGATTTACATTTTTGAGTAGCTGATCGGATAACCTTTCAGATGATATGCAGCAACTATAAACTGGTTGCAATTTGAGGATTGACAATCTATTCTTGTCCAAAAGTGTATGGTATTAGGGACACACTCTAAATGAGCAAAATACACTTGCAACATTGCAGCGGGAATACATTGCTAAACAAACTATATAGAAGATTACATTGGTATCATTCGTTAACTGTGTTAATTACAGTATAATTCAGGTTCACAGGGTTATTATATTGTAAGTACTTGCAGAAAATAATAAATACTACACACTTTCTTATATTATTATTAATGCATAATTATAGAACATCTGCATATTTTACACTGTAAACAAAGGTATCTATTTCCCCCCAAACTAATATAGATATATTTGGTCAGTGTATAAAAACCACTAATAAACTCTTGATTCATATGTCTTGTGTGATGTCATGTAAATCTTGAAACCGCAATCGTACATTTACATCTACAAACGAAAACTAAAACTATTTTCTCGATTCTAAGAACATTGTTTCCCTCCATCGCATTCTTACGAGTGTTCCTAAAATTATGCAGCTGTTGATAAATATACCAGGGACACATTAAAAGCTGTGACACATGCATGAAACAAAAACAGCCTGTCAACTGTCTCAGTGACCCCTTTTTACTAAATGAATTTCTTTACGAGGAAGCCATTTTGTGTCGACAACACGCGGCAAGGTTAGGTCACTGGACGCTTAAACAATGGCGCCATTAGCAAATTGATTAATAACATTGTCTAAATTAACATATTAGTAATATTTAGGGCGTAAATAGACTCGTTACAATCGTTTTGTTTCATTACCAACGCCTATGTTGCTGCATAATTTGATTTTCAAAGCACGATCCAAGTCTCTTCCGCCACAGCTTCGGCCAGATTCGGCGGGAAAGTGCGCGCGAGGTGATTGGATAGACTGAATCACGAAAACAGCCGAGCACTCCGAAGCACTCGAAAATGGCGCGTGATGTTTGAATAAGACCCACAAATTTATCTTTTCTTCAATATTAACATTGAACTTGATCACAAGTAATGTCGGGTTTTAGTTGTTCATTAAACTATAACAAGTACACGCATTATCAGATAATAACTACGCCAAAATTGAATGTATTCAATCAATAAACCACCAAATTCCACTTCTTAAAATGCTAACATACTCACATATATATCATCAATGCCTCTGTAGAATATCACTAGGAATATGCATATAGATTTACAATCTCTAATTCATGTAGACATGGTAAACGTTACAAGCTATGAATTCAAGTTGTGTTAATGCAAAGATAACTATCATAAACTAAAGTTAATGCCACATTGCACAATGTTTTTAAAATTATTTGGTATAAAGAAAGGTAATGATTGCTATCATTTGTTCCTCTCCACCCCTTCAAAGTGTAGATAGGCTATAATGTGTTTATTTGTTGGTTAGTTTTGATGTTGTATTTAAAAAAACCAATCCTAACAAAGAGAAATATTTTATTTTTTATTGTGCCAATAACCAATGGATTTTAGCTGTAGGTAAAAGTAGAATAATTCTTCAATTTAAAAAACTTTCTCTGAATATTTACATTTATTTCTAAGTTCTAATGATACTGGTATGTCTTACATATTAACATAAACAAATTGATAAGTAACTATGATTGTGTATTGGCTATACTATTAATCTCTGAAATTAATATTAATGTCTTACCTATGACAAGCAATAAATACAAATGTCAATATCATAATATTCCTTCTTAATGTTATCATCCTTTAATTAGTTCATCATCGCCAATCTGATGCCCGAATTTCTGATGATGTCAATACTTTAAAATCCATGCTGAAAACCATCCTCTTTAAAAGAGCATATAACTGAATGCTCTTGAGCAGGGACTATATCTGGATAAGTAGCGCTATATAAATACATAATTTATTATTAATTTATTATATCTGATAGGTATGGTCTCTAGTTGGTGCACCTTAAAAGTATATATACTTTAACATAGTTGTTGCAGGTTTTCCTCCTACCATAAACTGATATACATGATATATCACTTAAATACTGCAGAAAGCTTGCCGGCTCAATAATCTCATTTATAATTGGTGGGTCTAAAATTGGCTAGGAAATTGTTGTGGATTGTCTGCGTATCTACATAGGCAGCTATGAGCCTGACTTGACCCATCTCCCCCAGGGAAGGGTAGAACTCCAAGCTACGCTGACTCCGTTTACTACCCTTCCCGGAATACAACCCATTTATCCGGCTGGCAATTTGTACCCTGGCGGTAGAGTGAGTTGTTTCCCTAATTTGAAACCAACCAATTTTAAAACATGTGTTATTAATAGCTACTGTATATCACAACATCAAAAACGGTGGCAAGTTTGCTGGAGAAGATCGTGAGTGATATCAAAACTAAGTGTCGTGGAGAATAGTTGCCTTCGTTTGTTGGTCGGCAAATTCTGCACTCGACAGTGCTCGACACCATTGTTGTGGCTGACAAAGTAGGTGGAGCTTATACATGTTAGGGCGAATCTGATTGGACTATGAGTGCCAACAATAGCGCTTTGATCTCGCTGTGCCAGGAAATCTGACCTTTGAAGGCAAGGGGTCTAAGAATTACATAGGAGTTAGATCACGTGGCCTAGGGAAGATGGACGACCTTGCTATGCATGGTCTTGGATGTCATTATAAAGTGGCAAGATCATCTTTGCAAGAGGTCAAAGGTCACTAATCAGGTTATTGCATATTCTGATACAACTATCTTTCCCCAACAAGTATGAATTTTTAAAGATTCTTCTTTTTCTAGAAATATATTTATTTTCTAATCAAATACACCCACCTACTAGATAGTGATCGCTACACATGTAATCGTGTATCAAAATAAAGTGCACTACTTTCAAGGCAGAGCAGTGTGCGGAGCTCAGAACAGTAAATTATCCAATGGTATAATTTAGAACAGGCCATTTTGGGGAATCACCTTTCTTTTGCATTGGAGCTACCGCATCATATCATTTTTGTATTTTATTTTTAAATTTCCCCATGTTTAGTAATGTTACAGTAGAAAAAAAAAATGAAAAAACATTTAATATTGCGTCCAAAGATGTTCTTGTCACTTTAAGCCAATATGATTAGGGACAAGAAGTTCTTTCCAGATATTACCGTTAGTGACCTTTGCCCTGTGTAAATATGACATTGCAACTTCTGGATGACTCTGGTCTCCCACTTCTTCACTGCCATGCAGTGGGGCAAAGACTCGTGGTTGGTTTCTGTGTCCCCCAGTTACTGCACAATTCAACAGAGTTGAGTTTTTATAACTGTTCTGAAGATGAAAACACTCCACTTATGTCCATGCAGTATGACTGTTTCTCACTGTAAACATTCCAATATGTACCCAACTGCAATGGTGTTGAGCTAGTGAGCCTGCCTCGTAACCCAGAGGTTTCGGGTTCGAGCCCAAGTCTGACCATCATGTAGCACTCTTGAGCAAAGTCCTTTATAGATCCATACCACTCCAGTCAGTCCACCCAGCTGTAAAATGGGTACACTGTAAGACGAGATGGAATTGCAAATGTTAACTTCTAACACCTGAAATGGCTGCTTAGGTTGTATACTTCCCAGGGAGTTCAGATGAAAATGAGTACACATTGATCCATTGGCTGATGTAATAATAGTGTAGCATTTAGCACTTCGAGTATGTATTAGCATTTATTTATCAGTACAGGTTCTATATTGGATAATATTTCAATCAGCTAAGAAAAACATACTCTGGTCCTCGATGGTTGGTCTGAACTTTGTACCTTGGTCACTGAAGTACAATGAATGATCTACGACTACGAAACAACCGTAACAAACACATATTTGTAATAAAACATGGTTTATTTTGCAAGATGTAATTTACAGACTGCATCATATATGCCAACACCAAGGACATAACAACATATATTCAGCACTCACGTTAATAATGAATCTGATATAGTAAATTGTTAGTTCCAAAATATGATAACCAATGTAAAAAGCAGCAGAAATAATTGCAGTAGTACATAATGATAATACTAGTTAATAGAATAGGCCCATCTGTTATTACAGTACCAATTATTTGAACACTCCTCAGGGAGTTGAGAAGGTGAAATGAGTACACATTGATCCACTGACTGGGGTAATCACTTTATGTTCCTCATGAAATAATTTTATTTGCACTCGCTGAAGCCTGTGTACAACATTATTACATTCAGGACATAAAGTTGATATTAAATAGAATGTTGTGTAATATCCTCTCTGTCTGCATTACTGAGTGAAGGTATAATAATTCACATTGAGAGGAATTATTGATTATTTGTCCAGTGTCAAATTTACACAATAACAAGAGACTTGCCTATTTTTACAACTAACCAGGAGATGTGTTCAGATAGCCAATAAGTTGGCTGTACATGAATCCCGGAAGACTTTACAAACAGTGTTTAAAAATATATTAAGAAAAGATTAAGCAATTTTCACATTTGCATGATTTATATATAAATATCTCACTGATAACATGATCGTAAAGATCCAATTATAATGACAGTCCACACAACAAATAATATCCAATAACAATATGATTGTCTGATCTAATTGTCCGTCAAACATTACACAACTTTCATATCATATCGGCCTTCTTTTTGCTGCTGTACTAATCATAAACACTGCTATACTAATATTTGGCATCTCTGGCCACGTCAAGCATATGGACAAGCTTAAACTAAACACTTTATAGAGAAATGTCAATATCTCTGCAACATGCATTCAGTCAAACAAAATAGCTGTCACTTTCAAATGCCTAAGTCGTGGATAACTCAGTCCACTTCTTCTGATGTTATCGTCAGCATTATCTTCCTGTCGCCTCTCATCACCTCAACTTGTAGGACGTCGCTTTTGTCCACAGCGGCGTAAACATCAGACGATGACTTTACCTCCTTGCCGTTGATATGTGTGATGACATCACCCGTGTGGATACCTCCCCTGCAATGTCAAAGATCACTGCAATGTCATAGGTCATTGCAATATCATAGGTCACTGCAATGTAAATGGTCACAAACTGCTATACCATATGTAACTGAGGACCATATCGTTCCTGGGATTCGAACCAGAGTTTCTGGATTGTGAGTCAAACACTCTACCGACTGAGTCAAAGGGGTAACCCCGCTGGCTGAGACCAGTAGGACATCTAATATCACAGCTGGCTACACAGACAAAGTATTTCCTCTCTGTAATGCAACAGGCTGCTAATTGCTATCTACCCGGTATAGTGCAATATGTCACGTGGAGACATCTGGGTGCCTGGACTACAATAAAATAATACAATAAATGTATCAGGGATTATACAGATGATCATGCAGAATATGTTGAAACATCAATTAATTTATATATTTTCATTCATATGCAACCAGTGTGCATGCAATGATAGAAAAACAAAATTGTTTGGCAATTTGCATATAGATCATATAGTAACAATATCCATACCTGTGAGCTGGTGATCCAATAGTGACAATGTGTACAAAAACCCCGCCATTTAAATCTGGCATAATGGCTCCTCTCTCCTTCAGTTCCAGGAGTATGTTTGGAGTTAAGGACAACATCACTATGCCCATGTAGCGGCGCTTTTTATTTCCGAAGAAACCACCCGATTTGTTCTTGGCTGAAATTTTGAAACAAAAATTCCTTCCATTTAATATAAAAAGTTGATTTGGATTATGGGCAGTGTTCAGTGTGCGACTGGTTGCCCACAGCAAATGTTTTGCCAATACTTAATACATTACATAGTTTGCCTATGACTTGCTCATCACTGTTTGTGATCATTCACAATATTTCTCGACTATTCTCAGTTATTGAAAGCACCACTGGCTGAGTTAATTATATATTTAATTAATTAGTTATGTATTTCAAGAACATGTATATACAACACCTTAAGCAGGTTGAAGAAATCTTAAAAGAAAATATAGACATTTATTGAAAATTATGATAATTTTGTGTTTGTATTTACGTTACGTTCTCACCGCTTCTTTATTGGGAATAGCCGACACATAGGGCATCTTTAGATGCTTGTTGCAAGAGTAAGAGAATCGTCAATGACCTGCCTACCTCTCTTCATTAACTCCTCAGCTTTTGTAAGGAAATTGCTGGCGTAATCTGATGGTATCGCAAACGATATCCCTGGAGTCACTTTCATTGTGTTGATGCCAATCACCTCGCCATTCTACAACATCAACATTACATGTTTCACCAACACTTAAAGCTTCCATTTACAAACTGACAACTTGCTAGTCCTTGTCAAAGACATTGGTTGCAATTCTTTTCAGATTATGTTTTTATGTTTTAAATTTTTGGAAAACTACATCTTTGATAAGAACAAGGATTTGCTTGAACATTTATATATAACAAGCAGTGAATCAACTATATTGTATTGATACAATATAGACATAAATAAGCACTTGCTTGCATATAATATTACCATATATATACCAGCAGTGAAAGAATTAAATTAATTTAACATGAATAATGTATGCATGACAGAAAGCACTACCACTTACACACTACCACTTACAATTTGTTTGAAAGAATTTTGAAAGCAACTCCAAACCCCAATTAAAAGAACAAAACAAGAAATCTTACCAGATTAACTAACGGCCCTCCCGAGTTGCCAGACTGAAAAAAAAGGAGCAAGTTTTCAGTAAGGAAAAGAAGAATCTTGTTATGATTTTAAATAATACTTAGGCCATAGCTATCTGATTCAATGGTTTACGGATCCGCCGACCCGATATTTTCCAGTTTGGAAAATAAAAATAATTATTTGTATAATATCTAACAATTGCTGCTATCGACATGCAGTACTTTGAAAATAAGAGTGCATTCAAATCTAAACATAATTTATTTGCACTGGTGTTTATAAAAAGTGTTGCCAACCGGCCATTCATAATCTCCATTTATTATTATTCTTATATTGGACCCGACCAACTAGCAAAAATATCGAATTATATTTATTTATATTTTCAACCGCCCGAGTCAAAATTATCGCAGAAAAATCTGTAAACCAGGGAATCAAATAACTTTGGCCTTATCTTTATTTCAAAATAAAACTGTCACTATCTTTACTCTTTCATGACTTTGAAATGTTTTTAATTGGGAGACAATCAGTTCAATGTTTCATGTATTCATTTTGTACGAATGAATAGATTATTTCTTTTTATGCCATTTATGAGTATGCTTGATTATCATTGTAAATCTGACAAGTATTTATTTAAGTAGCGTAGATCTACATATTTTGATTAATCAATGCATATAAATTTGAATTTTATATGGGTGCTGGCTGGCTGGCCTTTTCACCGATCCCTTTGTATTTACTGCAATAAACTATGTTTAAATCATTAATCAATGGAAATGTGCAATTGACCATTATCATTATGTTTGCTCTTTAAACAAAACACATCTTTAATATTTCCTGTTGTAGAAATGGTGGTATAACAACAAGAAGAATATTTAAGAAACAGTTAACACTCAGTGGGACAAATCCTGTCATAATTATTAATATCACAAGCACTTGATATTTCCAAACTTTTACAGTAATCAAAAATGGAAGAAAAACAAATAATAAATGGTGTTTGGCCTTATCTGACGCATACCGTAATGATGGCATCAGTTTGTATGTATTGCATGTCTTTGTTGTGGATGCCGAGCTCACGACTGTCTCTGTGGGTGCTGCTCACTATGCCAGCTGTCACTGTATTGGTAAGTGACAGGGGACTACCCATGGCGATGACCCATTCTCCGGGTCGCATAGAAGAGGAACGGCCCAGAGGAAGGAAAGGAAGTTTGCCCTGGAGCGAAATAGAGTCATTGGCAGTGGAAATGTTTTTTATGTTTATTTTTTTTCAATACAAATTTTGAAAATCTTGGTGAGGCCAAATATAAATGGTTGTGTTTCAGGTAATATCTCCCAGAGAAGTATGTAGGAATTATTTGTATTTTAAAAATTAATTATAATGTATGGTTTGGAATATATTTTAATCAGTTTTTCTTTTGCTATACCGTATTTCACCCATTCCTATTTAAGGTGAAACACAAATATATTTTTTGTAAATGGTCTAATATCTGGATTGATTGGGTTACTGGAAACACAACTACTATTGGGGGAGTAGGTGGTGGGGTGCCTTACAGCATTTATTTTAATTGTTGCGAGATCTCCAACTGGTTCCACTGCTGTCACCGTGCCTTCAAATTCTCTTCCATCATGCAGCTTCACTATAACTGTCCTCTTGTTGTGGACAACGTGAGCATTGGTCAATATCAGTCCGTTTTCACGCACAATGAATCCGGATCCACTGCTCACCGATGTGCTGTGACCGGAATACGGATGTCTGCAAGATCATTAGAAAGCTTAATCATAATTTATGATTTCACAGATGATGCAGGCTCGACATTAACAACTGTCTGATTGCCTGGGGCAACCAAAAGCTGCATTTGCACAAGCAAATACTGTTACAGACTTGTCCGATCGAACAACCCAATTTTCTGGCCGAGTTCAGTTGTAAATTAACATTTCCTTCACATATTTATAAGTTTTACCGACTGTTGGCCATCTTTGTGGTTTATTACTACCATCACATGTTCTAACTAATGAGACACTCTTGTGAATGTGACCCCCCAAGACAAAACGTTAGCCGAGAACTGTGATGGCAGTTCAACAATAGCTATTGCGTAGTATTAGACAAATAATTGTCTTCTTTTTACTAAATTGGAGCTGTGGTATTATTAAGTACACATTATTTTTTAATCGACAAGAGACATTCCATTGACGTCACATGATTTATGTTGCTAAACATGACTTTGAGCAGACGATTTGACTGTCATATATTTTTAGAGCTTGCAATTATTTATTTGCAAATTTTGTACATCTCGTTAAAAAGTGCATAAAGTTCGATTGCACACTTACGTTTGCTGATGAGTTTTTTTACCTGTTCTGCACAATATAATGGAGGAAGTGTCAGATGTCAAATATATCTGACAGGTGGTACAATTCTTTGAGTTTAGTAAGCGGAAGTAGCATTTTAGTGAGTAGTACAAAAAGTACACATTATTATTAGTTTTAATTATTATTAAATCATAATAATAAAAACTATTATTTTCAATGTAAACTCCAGACATATTTTTAGGTACCTTCTAAATAATCAGCTTCCGTACAACTGTATCACCTCCAACATAATTTTTAGCGCATCGTTTTCACCCCCACCGTATGTTAGCGAGATTCTTTCGCAGTAAAACAGGATACTGATATAGTATATAGAAACATACCTTCATAAAAATTTAAGTGGGGGCGAAATGTACCTCAAAAAAAATAGTTGGGGGTGAAACGTACATCCAAAAAATTAGGTGGGGGCGTACAAGGGGCGAAACATCATACATCCAAAAATATGACATCAAATAAATATCTTGTGAAGATCAACCAGGAATCGAACCTGCGCCAACCTGCACATGGGCGACAAACTACTGTGTCCGAGCGCCGGGAAACACATGAAAATCTAATACAATTTTTGCCGTGGGAACCCTGTAAGGAGTTTAATGCTATTACGGACACTTCAGTCCGCGAGTTCTTAAGTTATGTTTTACCACCGATTCAAAAGAAAAGTTTGTATCTTTATTGTTTATAACATCATAACATGTGTCCAAAATATTTTTAATTACATCACTAACCCTAGAATACCCCTAAGTTAGTATAGTGGGGACCCAAGGGCTAAAGAAGACCTAGTACTCTGTAAAAATAACAGTAGCAGTATATGACGTCACAACATTAATCGACCATCCTCGGACAGTTTCGTTGGCCATATCGTGTGACATCCGGCTTCCATATTTCTATCGACAGACACGCGAGTTCGAGTTGTACATGTATTTTTTGCCATGTCGTTAAATCAGTATCCATACAAATTGCATTATTCTAATGTCGCGGATATCATTGCATGTTATAAAATGACACACACGTGAATAGACTGGAAGAAAAGGGAGGGGGATGCTGGCGGAAATCATACCAATATCTTTACCTTCCTTTTATTTCGATACAGACAACGGACGGTGTAGCCTTTTCAACAACATCTGCAATATCAAACTGTGTCCTTGGGGTGTTTACTGAAGCATGTACCGACGGTGACAAACTGTCTACAACGTTGTACTTATGAGAATAAAAAGAAATGCATAGCCCACTTCCTATCGTAAACGCAATGAGAGTCCATTTTCGTGGGAAGTTCCTTAGCCAAGAGCCAGGTTGTTGAACAGCTGATGTATGTTTTCCACGGCAACAGCCAATAACTAATTTGGTTGAAGTGTTTATTGGCGGAATATTCAATTTGACGATATTTGTCATCGACATATGCAATGTCTTCCTCCCTATGTTCAATAATAAAGCCATGATGCACGATTATTGGATTTGTATATTTTCTATCGGCGTGTAGTTTCACATGAGAACGACCATCTTAGTAAAGCTGGATACAAATACTTTCGTATCTAAATACCTTTTCAGTCCATTTGTTTCTTAGACAATAAAACTTAAATGTACATAATTGATTATTTCTATATTAGGTTTATATACATGAATGATGTGCAAGAGTTATTAAAAGTAAATAATAATGTAATTCGAAACCATAAAGAAAAGAAAAGCTAATTACAACCTTTGCTGGTTCCTCGAAATCGTTGCGCTGCGCAAGTTAAATACAGAATGAGGACGTGATCTGCTGAAGATGTTTTCGTGTCTTCTGTTCATTCACTGTTTTGTGGCAGTAGTTGATGCATTGTCTGTTTATCGGATTGATGATTCTGTTGGGCTTGGTAGAGAATTTAATGGTATAGGCGGCCTCAGTGGTGGTTCGGTGAGATATCATGAATATGAATGTACATGTATGTTATTGTTACTAATACTATGTAGTTTCGCCCCCTGTACATTGCGCCCCCAACCAATAACCGTTTCGCCCCCAGCTTTTTTTTTTTTTACCGCATCGTTTTCGCCTCCACCGTATATTTTAGCGTCTATTGGTCTTATCCAACTCTCGCATATAAACAATCGCTGACAAACCGTGTCAATAGCAACAAATTGTCCGGATTTTAAAACAAAATATGTCTGTGCGCATGACTGATGGATTGATTTTTTTTGGCTAACAAAATACAATCCTTTAATATATCGATCAATTAAGTGCTGATAATACTTAATGCATACATCTAATAGTTTAGACATGTGGACCATGTGGCGTGAAAGCATAAAAATGCAACAAAAGGAAGAAAACGTAATTGTGGGCGAAACATACCTCCATTGTGACCTGTGAATTGTGGTACATATTGTATCATAAGAAAATTTATCATTCAAATTCGATGGCAAAATAGTGGAAGTCACTCATGTCAAAATCTGTGCACGCATTCAGCTAGTTTCATCAGCCCTAAAAGATGGATGCTAATAGTGCTTTGGTGTATTCACTATTTTCTGCCTACCTCATTCTTGCATAATTTACTCGATTTATTCCGATTTTGAGTCAGTTACATGTCTTTCGATATACAATACTGGACAACAATAAAATCAAATCAAATGGTGGGAAATATGAAACTCAATTACACTATATATCAGCTATTTCGACCAACCAGAATAAAGTTATTTGCTGTTGTCTGGTATATTATCGAAGGACATGTAATTTGAAAAACTGAGTTAAAGCCCAAATTTACTCATCATTATATTACAGGCCACGTCTAAACTTTTGAAAGGTTTTCCAGAAAAACAACGAAATGAGGTGCTGGATTATCTTTTTAAGGTAGAGATTAATGTACATTTTACACATTTTGTGATTACTGATCAATGCAATTTTCACAGTGGTCTAGAGTTAGCTCATTACATTGGGTAGCAGTTTTGAGCAAAGTGCTTAGATCCTCACTGCTCCAGTTCACCCAGCTGTGAATGGGTACTCAGTAGAATGAGATGGAATTGTGAATCTTAACCTTCTAGTGCTTGACATGGCAGACTGGGTTGTATGTTTCCTAGGAGTTGAGAAGGTCAAATGAGTTCTTACTGATCCATTGACTGGGGTAATAATGCAGCAAAATGAGCAAGGTGTTGAGCATGGATTTGGCACAGTATACATGCACACTTTATTATTATTATTATTATTATTATTATTATTAAGTGAATATTTATGCCTTGTGAATATTTTCTGTAGTTAACTTCAACATGTTCAAGAGCAGTAGGTTTGAAAGTATCCACATAGATAATATGTTTTATCACAAACTAGCAAAACATCCATAAACCATGGAATCCAATAACTATGGCCTAATAAATTAATAATTTTCAATTATTATTCTACACTTTCAGCCTCAGTTTGCAGCGTCTTTACAGATACTTAAAGTAGAGATAGGCGGGGACTCGGAGAGTTCAGGTACAAGTACTTCGTTTTCACAATGTCAGTGGGCAGGCGGTAGCATAATGGTAGAACATTGGACTTCGGATCCAAAGGCCCAGGCTTCAAATCCCATCCTGGGGGCCCATCATCAATGTTTGTGAAAGTCGTGATAGGATGCGCTCTGTACTGTGGCAGTGAAATTATCATCCTTGGTCTTCAGTACCAGCTGGTGCTCACAGGTTTACTGAAATATTTAGCACTACCGATGTTGTTGGTTTCCTCCTGCCCAAAACTGACCGAGAATATTTTTCATTTTTCTACTTTATCTTATTTTAAGGCAAATTTTCCAATAGTTGTAAAATAAAATGAGTAAAAAAATTATGGTAACATAGTTATCTCCAATGTAGAACATTTACATTATTAATATCCATGATATTATTATTGTAACTTGGTAGTGGTGTTATTTAATAGTCATTATTTATTATTAGTAGTATTATTAAATAACTATTGTATTATTATTATACTGTTTTTGCATGTATTATTATTACTACTATTATTACTATGATTGTTATTTTTTTACTATTATTACTACTATTATTGTTTTTTTAAAACTATTATTATTGTTATTATTATTCTTACTATTATTATTACTATTATAATTATTATTATTATTGTTGTTGCTATTATTACTATTATTATTATTGTCACTATTATTATTATTATTATTATTATTGTTGCTATTATTACTATTATTATTATTGTCACTATTATTATTATTATTATTATTGTTGCTATTATTACTATTATTATTATTGTCACTATTATTATTATTGTCACTATTATTATTATTATTATTATTATTATTATTATTATTATTATTATTATTATAGCTGGAACTGAGGCTTCTCACATGCACTACAGTTGGGAGGAGAACTACCACAGAGGTTATGAATGGTGGTTGATGAAAGAGGCTAAGAAGGTACATTTGTAAATACATGTAAAGCATGTCCAGTCATCTACTCAACTAAGCGTGACTGTTGACTGCGAGCCGTGACTGTTATGACAACGATCTCCGCAGACATGCGCTATGAACGACTGTAACTCTTGGCCCTGCTTATGGCCGGGTAGTGATACTGCTTCATGATCTCTCATTATGACACTATATGTAATAACACTGGGGGTACTTCGTGGACCCCTGAAGTAGCGGTATACCGAGGGTTGACACTACTTACTTGCTTTTCAAGTATGTCAAAGGTGAATGTGGTGGTTAAATTTGGCAATAGTCCTCCAGCCCAAGCTAAAATTGCCTAAACATGATGTGAAGACTAATACAAATTTGGGATTTTAGTTTTAGTTTTATCAGTGTTTGTAGTGTATGTATTTATCAGGATTAACTTTTAACATGCACTGTGGTGTACAGACATTGAGGATTCTAAAAGAATTAAGACATTTATTGAAAATACATACTACTCATTTAGGGTACTAGTATTGTAAACATTGTTAACTGTTATAGCTGAACGGGCAAAGTCACATGAGACGGGGGCCGATGTTTTGTTTTAATTTTTAATTTTCTTTTAATTGGAATTTAGAACCACTTTCAAATTTGTTTCACTTATATCACGGCTTGTCAGTTTAAGGCAGGAGGAAACCCGCAACATCTGTAGCACTGAATGGTGCAGTAAACCTGCAAGCACCGGCTGGTACTGACAGACCCAGGATGATAACTGCATTGCCACTCTACAGACAGCGCATCCTATCAATATCGCGTCAGAAAGGTAACTTTCACGAACA
>JAUTBT010023558.1:0-20415 GCA_032361225.1 Lepetodrilus schrolli
TTGCTTTACCCCTTTAATGCTGAGTGCCAAGCAGGGGAACAACAAGTACCATCTTTTAACGTCTTTCGGTATGACGCAACCGTGGATCGTACCCGCGACATTCCGCACTCCGAGCCGACGCTCTAACCATTACGCCTCCATGAGGGTTAAGCTACAATGTATGAAATATAGGCAATGCATTGCCTCTAAACGAGTAATACAGGTGTTTTGAAACTATTGAAAGACAAATTAACTTAATGTTAACGCTGCTAGCATACTGTTTCTTTGGAAACGGACAGTTAAATGTATTTCCAATATTCATAATACAGTCAGTGTACATTGTTTCCCCAATATTACTAGGCGTAAATATATTCGTAAAGGAATTATATTATTTTAATTCTGTAAAATTTTATAATTGTCGATGTAACTATATTAAAAAAAATTAGTACCTCATTGGCTCATATAACTGAGCGAGTGAATTATTGTTATAGGTCACAGCGGGAATCTTTCACGCATGCGTGACGACCTCATATCACTACAGCAAGCATTATTTTCTGGGAATTCTCTTCTTCTTTGTTTTTGTACACGTTGAGGAGGGGATGTTTATGCGGTGTCGTACTCCTTCCACTCTCTATCGAAATCATAAATCTTCCTTTCCGCCCAAAACAACGTCCACATTGTCGGATACAAGCTCAACTAGTGCAATATTTGAGGGCTGCGCAGCTCACTTGTTCAAGAAAACGGTAATAGATCATACAGAATCTGATGCAATACGGCGCCAATTCTGAGAACCATGTCAATAGTTTCATTATTTAAGGGCTGTGCCGCTCACTTGTTCAAGAAAGCATTAATAGATCACACAGAATCTGATGCAATGCGGTGCCCATTCTGAGAATCATGCCACTTGCTTCCATGGCAATTGCTTCCTTATTCCTTATATCTAGCCGGCTCTGTGGCGTAATGGTTAGAGCTGCAGCCCGAAGTGCGGACGGTCGCGGGTTCACGTCAAAGTAAAGGACGTTAAAAGATGGTACTTATTGGTGCTCAGCATTAAATGGATACAGACTGGTCTGCTCGGAATCAGTATACTGTGTCTGAGTGGGGTAGCCATGTTCTATCTGCGGCATGATATTCCAAGTGAGATGGCACTATAAAAACTGGTGGAAATCCATACTAGTACAAGCAGTATATACCAGGTATGCATGCAATCCATGATGTGAGTGAAAAAATCTTGAAAGTGGCTTTAAACCCCAAACCAACTAACCTTACATCCAGCAGAGGATGTATAGAAGTTACACAATGTGGGTACGTAAGGTGCTTTCAAACAATGCAATAGCTTTCTTGGAAAGTGTTCCATGTTGGTAATGGGTTTACAATTCTGGCTTATTCATACCTCCTTTGAAACGGGTACAAATCAGCCTTGGAAACAAATCCGGATCTGCCTTTAAAAAATGTCCGAATCAGCCACGGTCTGAAAGAACCGGGTACCTCACGACATTTGTCAGTATGACGCAATCCTTGCTCTGGAACATGCTCAATGTCTACCAATTACAAGGTCAATGGGCTGGTGGTAGCACAATGGTAGAAAGTTGGGACTTCGGAGCCTAATGGTCTGGGTTTAAATCCCGTCCCGGGAACCTGGCATCAATGTTCATGAAACTGATAGATATTGATAGGATGTGCCGACTGTAGAGTGGCAATGCAGTTATCACCCTTGGTCTGTCGTTGGTTTACTGAAGCATTCAGCACTATGTATGTTGTGAGTTTCCTCCTGCCATAAACAAGCCCTGATGTAAGTGAAACAATCTTGAAAGCAGCTATAAACCCCAATTAAAAAAACAAAAACAAACAAACAAACAAAAACAAGGTCAATGCAATTTATTTATGTCATAAAACATTTATTACACACATCATACTTACATACATACATACATACAGATGTATTAAAAAGAGAAGCTGCATGAATGAATAGTTCTTGGGTCATTCTCAAAGCAGCTCATCCTTGTGCCTACTTAATATCCGTTAAATGATGTTAAGTAGGCATAATGGTCTGTGTTTCGATGATGTATAGAACTTGGACATCAAAAACGAAATGACATAAGACACTGTGTAGTAAAGGAAACAGAATTAAATGAATGGGATTTTATAATGCTTCACGTAGTAGTGGATTTAAACATTGTATTGCAGTATTTGCACAGGAATTGGTGCACAGCCAACAGATGATACAAAGAAACCAAGTATGACATCAGCACACCATGTGCAGACACTAGATCTCAATTTTCCCTGTATGTGAAAATGAGTCCCTACTCCTCTGATGAGATTCAAACTTTAACCTTTGGGTATGTTGTCTGACACACTATCAACTGTGCCATCACATATACAAAATATATAAAATGAATCGTTGAATATTACAGTGTGATTAGTTATTGTAAAAATGTTAACAATTCAGTTTTATCTGTGGAAATACATATACATGTATATTCTGACATTCACAGTGAGGGAGTTTTTCTTTAATATCTCAGCAGGGATATTCATTCCACCCATAAGCAATTATACAGGGCAAAGACACAAATACATGTGTTATTATACATAATAATTATAAATAAATCTAAATGATGAAGTAATGAGTGAATATTAACTATCGTGAACAATAATTGTGTTTAAATGTACTTGTAATTCTGAAGTGCTTCTAGCATTATTTACATATGTGAAGATTAGTTAAGATATTGTCACAATTTTCCATAACCAATAATATTTAGATTTCTAATATAATATGTTAGTTGTTTCCATTGAACATTTATGTGTGACATTACAACAGTATTTAGATATTTAATATGCAAAATTGTACTTTAAATAAGGAATAGCAAATCATGTCAAATGAAAGATAACAAGGCAGTATTCAAATACATTTTCTATATCTAAATTTAAAATAAACCCAAATATTCATTTGACATAGAATCTTCTCACAATGTTAGTCTAGAAAATACGGCATTATAGAAAATAAAAATTCTGATATTTTTAATTTGCCTTGTATATTTATGTTACAGCCAAGTTTCTGTTACATTTATTCACTTTTGCACAACTCTGTCAACACTACAGAAAAGTCTTTGAAAAACCAGCAATGAAAAATCATGCAATGAAATCCAGTGGCCTGTTGAATCCCCCTCTTCTGTTCATATACTGTCTGAAAAGAAAGACAAACACAATAGTTGATGAATATGAGAGAGAGAGAGAAAGAGTGTGTGAGTGTGAGAGTGAGTGAGTGAGTGTGTGTGTGTGTGTGTGTGTGTGTGTGTGTGTGTGTGTTATATGAGAAAGAGATACGGATAGTGATATTAAAGTTGTAATCTTAATCAATATTAAATTCTTGAAATAAATTAATGTAATTACAGTTGACCCCCGTTTATCCGGACGGAACGCTCCCAGTAAAATCGTGCGGGTAACTGAATTTCCGTATGTCTGAATTTGGCAAGAGATGCCCCCCCCTTTCATGTAAACTAATAGACAAACACAGATAGACTTTACTTCATTTATCACATGATTATGGTCCATGATGCATACATGTATTCCTCATACAACATAATACTATACATGCTATCATCAGCTGATAATACATCGAATCAATTCAATGGAAAAAGTTTAGTTTGAAAATTCAAGACGCGGGACAGTACTGGAAACAATGTATTGTTGTCAAAACTCTGTCTCGTTTAGTGCCGTCGTTGATCTAATCGGTTTGACCGTGATCTTGACAACATGGCTGCCGTACCTAATTTGCTAAACAAACATCTAGTCTACTGACTATTAGCAGTTCTTAGCTCTTTTATCGTCTGGTTATCTGAACACAAATTGTACTAAATTTTTCTATTTGGTTCTCGGTTATGTCCGACCGTAAATGTAAACCGAATTTCTGGTTATCCGAGTCATTTTATATAGCAAAATATTGGTTCCCAGTAAAATCCATGTGAATAGCGAGGGAACCAGTTATCTGAAGTCTGGATATACGGGGTTCGACTGTATTATTAATAATGTTCTTTAGTTTGGGATTAGGAGGTACTTTTAGGAATATTTAACTCTTACTACTGGTTGTCAGTTTAAGGCAGGCCTTAACCTGCAACACTTGTAATGCATAGTGTTGAAGTAAACCTGTGAAAATCGAATGGTACTGGCAAATCAAGGATTGTATTGCTGAGTTCAGACACTGAATCTTAACCGTACTGCAATTCGGAAACAGTGGCTGCGTTGATATTAGGAACTATGGGAGGGTTCAAACTCAATACCATTAGTTGTCTGACACCCTATCATTGTGCTAGCATCTGCTGTCCGAATAACTAGATTCTTACATATGAAGTGAGCATTATGAGTGTGCTCATAAATGACATTATTGACAAAAAATTAATGCTACAAACCTGTATCTTCTTTTTCTTTGTAAATTTGTAACATAGATGTCATTGCCTGCTACCTTCTTGTTCTGAAAATATGAACAGTAAATGTCAGTATGCTTCTACATAATTTCCCAGCAGGATGTGAAATCATTGTATTTGTTACACAATCATTAAAACCATGAGAGATAACTCTGGTTATGCAGATTAAATAAATCTAAAATGTTCAAAAGTTTATTAATGATATATAAATAATTATTTTAAGTATCTCGGTGAATAAAGCAGCATACATCATTTCAGGTAAAAAATAATGTGGTAAAATATTTCTGACTGTATGCCTTTAAGAGTAAACATGGAGCAGGATTTTAACTATAGTAACAGCATTAGAGATAAAACTCAAAATACTAACATCTTGAAATTTAATTAAAGCGGACATGATACGTAAAACATACCTTCGTAGTCTCAAAGGTTGAGAAGCCCATCAACTTCATCATATCTTGTTCATCTTTTGACATAGTGTCAATTTCTTCACCTATTAAATAAGAAAAACTTGTATGAATATTTCTGTTTTCATATGGTTTGATGTATTTTCCATATTCACATGGTTTGATGTTTCAGCCAAATTTTTCTGTTTAATAAAATTAAAGTCTATGCTTTGACCATCTAATATTAATCTGGGACTTGGGAATAAATATGTAGCTTCTTTGCACTTACTAGCTATCTTTGGCTTGTTAACTACATGTGATGACGTTATCGACACTGTCTTGACGGTTACTTCGTCCCTGAAACAATTAAAAGATGCAAAAATGCATTTACACAGTGCCCTCTTTTAACCTGGCAGGGTGAACATCATATGGCATAATAATTAGCATGAATCTTGCTTGGATTGGAAAGCATCCGACTGGATTGTATTAAATAAGCTATGCCATTCACAATCCATACATAAGAATTCAAAATGTCATTAAAAAAACAAATGTCTACATATTTACTTTAGTGAATTTAAATAGTTTTCTAAATATTAAAATATTTTTAAAAATGAAATTCCTTAAATATGTATTTTTATTCCTATAATATAAACTTTGGTGAATTTAAATTTAAAAAATTCCAAATATAATATTAAAATATCAAACTCCTTAAATATTCATTCCTCTAATATTTACTTTAGTGGATTAAAATTAGTGATAATTTTAAATGCAATAAAAATTGAGTCCAAGAAAGTTTACTACTGTATAATAACTGCATATTTACCTCTCTCTGGATTGACTGCTCCTTTCTCTGCTTGGTGAAAGAGACCTGAAAGGGCAATGTAACCATGGCAACAGGGTAACAATATTCACCGGATACCGAGACGGATACTAATTTATGTATAATACTCATCAAAACTGTCAGACAAGATGATTGATAGGTGTCATTGGTGGTGATACGAGACAGCTTTAACTTCAGCGGTCAAGCCGTAAATGACTCACTATAACAAGAACGGTGTATACCTATAATCTTGGACCGAGTTAGCTAAAATGGAATCTTGCAGTAGCTCATACTTTGCTATTTTATTATGAAAGAGAAACAGTTGTCGTGTAAGTAGTATAGTGACCATTACCTTGACCTCCTACGAGGTGAGTGTGACCTGGATCGCCGTGGCCTGGGAGATCTGCTTCTTCTGTGACGGTCTGAAAACAAAGAAATAACTTCAGTAGCTTGTGAGCGAACTTGTCTAAATCTCTACCACCAGTTACAGCTGCCATTAGCAACAACAAAAAAATCCATGGAAACTTTGCTTTGCTTTGCTCCTACTGGACCTTTCAGCAGGTTTTGATACGATAGACCATCACAAGCTCCTTGACAGAATATGGACAAATGCCTGGGTACACGAGGAACCACTCCACAGTGGTTCGCCTCATATCTTACAGACAGATCCCAGTGTGTCGGCCTGGATAGATCAACATCCATAAGTCATGACCTGGATTGATGGCTTCCACAAGGTTCAGTTTTAGGCCCCATATTATTCAACTTGTACACTAGTCGACTGGGAAACATCGAATAAATCAGCACCAGAACGCAGATGACGCCCAAACATATATCTCGTTCAAAGCCTCTGTGATATCAGCCAGCCTGTTCAACCTACAGGAATGTTGCGAGGAAATAAAAGAAATGGATGACTTTCAATCTTCTCAAACTCAACGATGATAGTTTATATTAATTGGGCCGAAGAAGAAACTGACTGCAGTAAATGAATCTGATACCAGTATAGTACTCGGTGATATCCTTTTAACACCAGCATCAAAAGTAAAAAATCTTGGCATATGGATAGACAAGAATCGAATATGACCAGTCAAATTTCAAACATCATCAAGAATACTCACTACCACCTCAGAAATATAGTGAAGATCAGGCCTTACTTAACGAAAGATGCATCAGTCAAGCTTGTCATCTCTAGTTATGTCCAGAATTGACCATTGTAACAGCTGACTTGTCAAATTTACCCAAGTTCAATTGCAGTGCCTACAGTTAGTTCGAAATACAGCTGCTAGAATGGTCATGAAAACAAAGAAGATGGATCACATCAAACCAGTCTTGATCACGTTACACTGGCTACCAATACCAGCAAGAATTGACTTTAAGATCCTAAGTCTGGCTTTCAAATGTTACCATGACCAAGCCTTCCTACCTGTCAGATCTCCTAGAATGTACTTACAATCTCCTACACTTGGATCTGAAAACAAGCGGCTTTTCACTAATCCAAGAGTAGCATCAGTTGGCTATGGACAGAGAACATTTGCATATGCTGCTTCAAAGAAATGGAACAGCCTACCAGAAATAATCAAGTCTGCACAAACACTCACAGCTTTTAAAACATCTGTTAAGGCCCATCATTTAAAGATCTATTACCATGACTTGCTGTGAACAGTACATGACACGTGACCACTCTCAAAATTAATCAAGACTTTATATTCTATTTCTTTTTTAACCCAGAGCACCAACAATGGTGTATATGGCGCTATAAGGACAATAATGCAGGACTGCATTCACACTACACTATTTTTCACTACATAGTACAATGTAGTGCTATGTAGTGCTACAGAAGCCATTTAGCCAGCATACGTAGTACC
This sequence comes from Lepetodrilus schrolli, assembly GCA_032361225.1. NCBI lineage: Eukaryota > Metazoa > Mollusca > Gastropoda > Lepetellida > Lepetodrilidae > Lepetodrilus > Lepetodrilus schrolli. Next base: position 7,466 of record JAUTBT010023558.1, read on the forward strand.
ATATAGTACTACCTTTCACAACAGGTTTGATTACCCCCTAGAAAAGTAGTGTAGCATAGTGTAGTGCAGTGCAGCCTGAATGCATCCCATGTGTTTGAACTATTAGATGGTACAACATTAAAATAAGATGAAGGAAAACTTACGTCTTCTCTCTCTAGACCGAGATCGTCTCCGTTCTCGATCGGGTCTCTCGCGTTCTGAAAAATGTTACATTGCACCTGTAGATTAAAAGTGATTCCACCAAAGATTTATGCAAAGCCATCTTTGCAAGGATCAAAAGACAAGATAAAACAAGTAAGCATAGATATCTTCAATGTAGTTTACCATTTTATATTTGTTTTAAATGAAGCCTTTTTTTAAATAACATGTACTGTCTATAGACATTTTAAGTGCCATTTAGTTATACACTTAGTTATACATTTAGTGAATACACATGCAACGTTGAAGCTAAATGCTTACTGAATCGATCGGTGGTGTTATCCATTCCTGCCCTTATTTTATTGATGAATTACAGGCATTTGAAAGGCTTACTATCTGCATTCAAATAATAGCCACCATGCATAGCTCTACGGTGCCAATAAAATGTAAACAATAGTAATAGGGCAAAACATAGAGCTATGTAACCACAGCTAGGTGATTTCAAGTACATAAAAATGTCAATTTCACTCTATGATGGGAAAGCAAACTGGATACTGTAGTTCATGCCATTGTTGTCGCACACTAATTAACCACAGTTTAATTTAATTAGACAACAATAAGCGAGATTGGAGATCTCTGGTGTGCAATGAACCATGGGATAGCATTGGGATAAAAAATTTAAAAAAATTTAAATAAATAATTCCGTACACACCCAATGCGTAACAATGATAAAAGCACACAAACTGAATCCTCTTGTATCATGGCAAGACCAATTGGGCCGTCATTTAGATTAATTAATTTAAAATATATAGAAAGACGATTAAAATATTTACATTTAGATATTATGTAAAGGAGACATTGAAGATTATGTTTCAACTCAGAATAATGGATAGATATATCACATTATGTACATTTACCCGTTGCATTACGAGTGACTTTGTATAGACATATAGGGAACAGTCCCAAGGCTTACATAAATCCAAAAATAGACCATGTTTTAGCAAATGGGATGAAATCAGTTAATAAATGTGTTCATAACAGTATTGGAAGTTGGAAGTTTCTATATAATTTTGTTAATACCATTGGTTATGATTTATAGCTGAGATGACTTGTACGTTTCCTTGACAGTTTCCTGAACTCGGATCCATATATGGCTTTGTATGTAATTGAATCAAGTATGTTTATGGTTGTTATGAGGCACATTAAACAAGCGGTAAAATTAACCAAATTTACGATGAAACCACATGCAGTCACCACACTGGAAATAAAAAGTCAATGGATATTATGGTATGAGGCTACTATGATTAATATAATGTAAAGTAAGCCATGTATGTTATATTAATTATGAGGCCTGCGTATAATAGAACTGAAATAATTAGGCTAGTCAAGCTAGACTTCAATGTAATTATCATCATCATGTACTATATAATGAATATACCTACTGTTGAAATCAATTTTATAAGATAGTATCATAGTACATGACGTCACAACAGCAATCGGCCATCCTAGGACAGTTCCGTTGGTTAGCCGAGTGTCATATCATGTGACATATTAGATTTCTATCAACAGACACCCATGAGTTTGAGTTGTACATGTAATGATGTATTTTTCGCAATTTCGTTATATCAGACTCAGTATCCTTACAAAATTGCATTATTCTAATGTCGCGGATATCATTGCATGTTAGAAAATAACACACACGTGAATAGAATGGAAGAAAAAGGAATGGGGTATTAATTATTACAAAGACTATACAACATCGCAACAAAGAAGATCGGAAAATGATTATGTTCGGTTTACACAGAATTCACTACCCTTTTCATTATTAGACCGAGAGTATTTTGAGGTACGAGATTCCAGATCTGTCAAAATCAACACAAGGATGTTGGCTAGCAGTTGACACCTGTAGTTCACCAGCTGCTGTTTACTTCATCAGCTGTTGATCGAAAACTGAACAGTCACTATATCTATTTCTCGTTTCTTTATATGTTAGTACTTTCATTAGGATCAACACCAACCAAACTCATTCAGTGCCATTAAAAGGCAAATAGTAACAGCAGATAAAAGGTATATACGCCATATTCATAAGCATACCTCGTCTAGGGGATCTTGAACGACTTCTTGGCATATTTCTTTTTATATATTTCGTGTTTGACTAAACTGCGCCACCTAGTGTCGACAATGGAAAGACAACCCATGTCCGCAAATGTGGTTTCACCCCCAGAGGCAAATGCATCATCCATAACAGTAACGGAAAATGTTACTATAAGTAGACATACAAGCGATACTATGAATTTAATTGCAACCAAATGCAAAGACTTTGCCACTTTAACGCGATCATCATTCAGTGGCAATTTTTGATTGAAATGTTTCCAATTCATATGTCGATGTTGAATATTTGGAGATAAAAAACAACAACCTGGAAACATTTATTAATGAATTTAAACAGACAGAGCACATGATTATGGAGCTTATAAAATTATCGGTATATATGCCCGTAAATTGTCATGTTACTTTATCGGTGAGGCAATTTAATAATCGTTTTTATTTTTATTTTTGTATTACATTATCGGTTCTTTCTTTTTGCGTTATCGGCAATAATTACATTATACGTAAAACATTACGTTATCGGGTCGTACATACTACTATCTTGAAGACGTTTGATCTAAAGTTAAATGACAGCATGCATATTTCAAAGACCAGTGACGTCCGTCTGTATGAAAACCGTTAAACACATACATGGACATCTCCAAACACCAGCCAATGATCTTGTTATCACCATCTTGTTATCACCATCTTGTTAATCACCATCTTGTTATCACCATTTTGTTATCACCATCTTGTTATCACCATCTTGTTATCACCATCTAGGCTCTCTTTATAACAATTCAGAATAGCCATTGTAAATTAGTATTGTGTGTTTTTGGGGAATGGTGCAAACTGATACTGTGCAATCATATACAGTCTGCAGATCCAAAAACTATGAGCAAGATGTAGTCTTGAATGGTAGGCAAGTAAATGAAACTCTTAACAACTCTTTTGAAAGAAATCCTGACTGTGTGTACACCAGGAATTTAGAAAAGCAGTGCTCGACTCATCTCATTTACCTTGGCCTTGACTTCCCCAAATTTACCAGGAGCCGTCTGCTACCTCAGAGGTAACGATCTTTTGCTGAACCATTACCAGACGTGCATTTGTAAAATGTAATTATGTGTTTGTATAATTGTACTTGCCATGCAACCTGTCACCGGAGATGTTTGTGTCTAATCCAGCACGGATTTGTTTACATATTTCATTGTCAAACGTATTTTTACATGAAAGTATGTACATTTGATGTGTCTACACAAATATATTGGGTAGCCAGCTACATTGTCCACATATTCCACTGGTTTTCAATAGTTTCATAGTTTCATATTTTATTATGTTTTAATGTGTATTGTTACGTAGCTTTATTGGTACCTGTAGTCCTGAAAGGGTATTTTGACCGTGTTCAGTGATTGGAGTTAGTCATTTAGACTTTAGAACATTGAGATATTATATTACATTACCAACTGATTATTCGGGTTTTACCGGAAATGTAAACTGCAGTGGAAGTTTACATATCCTACGGTGGTGAAAAGATATTTGGAGGTACAAAAGCGATTATATGTATGCTATGTGCATGTACCTTGCATTTTAAACTCCAATTCGGTCCAAAACGACAACTTAATATGTGATTGTATGCTTTTAAAGAAGATCGTAAATGAATTAAGTGCTATAGTATTGTTGTGTTGTCCTCGGCAATCTTTTATTTATGTGTGCTTTAATGTTAAATTACACATTAAATTAAGTTTAGTGTATGTGGGATATGCGTATATTTATTTTATTCAATTAAAGTCATACTTTAATGCAGTCATAAAATTAATTGTATTTATTTTTTAAATTGTGGCTTTCAAGATTCTTTCACTTATATCACGGCTTGTCAGTTTAGGGCAGGAGGACACCGTAGCGTTGAATGTTGCAGTAAACCTGCGAGCACCGGCTGGTACTGATAACCAACGTATAACTGCATTGCTACGGTATAGACAGCGCAGAAAAGTAATAGATTTTAGTTTTCTATTGATTTTATTACTGGAATATAAGCACACACTTATTATGCTTGTGCACAACAACGAAATATTAATATCACCATATTTACAGAATAATTTTAATAAGGTAAATAGCTGATCGACACTTATGTTTACCATTTATGCTCTGACCACATACACATACAGGCATACTTACACACATACACATACACATACACACATATACATACACACATATACATACACACACATGCGCGCGCACACGCACACATACACACAACACGGAAACAGGTATACACGCATATGCTTAGTTACTTACTTACACACACACACACACACACACACACACACACACATACACACACACAGACAGTATTCTTGCTTTTTGAACACACAGAGAAACACACACACAAACACACAGACAGACAGACAGACACACAAACAGACACACACACACACACACACACACACACCACACGGAAACGTACATATACACACATGCGCGCGCACACGCACACATACACACACACAACACGGAAACATGTATACACGCATATGCTTACTTACTTACTTATTTACAAACACACACACACACACACACACACACACACACACAGTATTCTTGTTTTTTGAACACACAGAGACACACACACAAACACACAGACAGACAGACACACACACACACACACACACACACACACACACATACACATACATACACACACACACACACACACAGGCCTACGGGTAGGTTATCTAACTGTTCATTTTAAAGTTATCTTACAGTTGGCTCATACTATAAGGCGTGGATAGGAATGACAAAAGAGTGGATTAACACCATGGACTCAAGATGAACCTGATTATCACTTCAGCTACCAGAATTGTGTGAATGTCTGTTCCAATGACTATACACGACAATCGCTCTATGTGTGTGTAATTACCCTCGACACGCAATAGGAACTCAGAATTACATTTTAATAACTGTATACAATTGCAGATATATTGTATCATATGTTCTCTATGTCAACTTAGCGAGTATTTCTAAGAATAAACTTCTTGTTTTTATTAAGATCATCTTTGCATGTAATAATATAAATTAATTACTAATAATTCTTTTGTTTAAAGTGAAATACGATTTAATAATTGTATAAAAGTATAGATATATTGTATTGCATTTGTGTCACCATAGCGTGAATGTTTGAGAATAAACTTCTTGTCTTGTCTTGGCAAGATCATCTTTGCATGTAAAAATCAAAATAAATAAGTATTATTTACGGGAAAATATGAGTATCTACAAAAATAATATGACGCTCTATCGCCAATTATATTCTATATATAAATATATAAAACAAATAATAGTTTATTATTTTGTAAATGTCGACTGACCCGCTTTTCACCCAACGGCACGCCTTTTATTGTGAATTTGACACACTTGGAGGTAAATCCCGCATAATGTTGACGTAATTGTCAGAATAAATAAGAAACTAAAACCAAACTCAACTTATTAATAGTGTAATGCCGATACTACAGCTATTGTCTATATGAATGAATGAATGAATGAATGTATGCATTATATATGCATTATCATTGTGACTGGTAAATACGTTACGTAGTGATTATTTGCATAATTATAACCATTATCATTAGTTCGTAATAACCACTATAATTATAATCACTATTAGTCCACGATCCCCATGTATAAGAGATCACTACGCATTGGTCTCATAGTAGATAAGAGAGCTTCGTGAAACGATACCTCGGTATATTTTCATGAGAACTATTTAACACATGTACATGCCCTTACTACAACGAGATATTACGATCACCATGTTTACAGAATACCTAGGTATGTTTGAGGCAGCCATTCTACACCGACATCAATGTTCGCGAGACTTCCATTTCGGATGCAATCATGATAGGATGCGCTGTCTGTATCGCAGTCACCACCCTTGATCTGTCAGTACCAGTAATCCATTTCTGGCCAATAACGCATTACCATACCATATCGTATATATTAATTTGATATATTTTCAGGTAAAACTTCGTTTGACCACTACGTATATCAATTGTCGGAAGCTTTCAATGGTTTATTACATTTAAATGATTATATTAATTCATTAGAATAACCCACTCGATACGAATGGTTACGGAATATATATCCCTCGTGAAATTAAAGCTCGGAACTGTGAACATTAATTTCACTCGGGATATATTTCCTCGCGTATCTCGTGGGCTATTCTCTAATTATCTTGTCTTATCGTATATCTTAATTTGAGATACCTTCAGGTAAAACTTCGTTTGACCACTATGTATATAAATTATCTGTGAGTGTATGCGTTTAATAGATAACTGATTGTTCAATCGTCTATAGTTAACACATGTACTTGCCCTTGCTACAACGATATATTACACTCACCAAGTCTACGGAATAAATTTAATAAGTTAATTATTAATTGACACATAGATATCTATTGTTAAACTTTGACAGCCGGAACTAACTCATGCCGAAATTAAAATGCAAGAAGAATGTCACCAGATTCATCAAGCGAAGTTCCAAACTTTGGTGGAAAACTTCCCTTCTAAAATATCTGACGGTCCGTAATTTATATTGCTGAGTATATATTTTGATGTCTGCGCTTTCCATCTACAGAGCTTACTTCGAGATAGAGAGAGAGAGAGAGAGAGAGAGATAGAGAGAGATCAAATCGCTGTCGTCGGCACTGATAGTCCAATCAGATGCGTCCTAACATGTATAGCTCTACCTATTTGTTGGACACAACTTCTCGTTGTCATCGTTACTTCTAGGTTGCCATGCAGGTTGCTATACTACTGTAGCTGCTAATAATAATACACATTTACTAAATGACCTTACTAAATGACATTTTATGGTTGTTCACTGAAGTATGAACGATTTGAAAGTGCTGATTAAACTCGTGTGAACGTCGGAGCTTGCGAAGACGTTCTCACCAATTTCAACTAATTTCTAATGGAAGTGATGCTTTCATAAACCGTGGCGCATTAATACAATCAAACGGACATGTTCAGTGTGGGTCTTCCGATTGTCGACTCGTATTTTATGTAGAGCATTATCTTGATAAATAAGATCGGGAAGGAACAGTTATTAAAACAACATGATGGTAGGAGTACGTGAGAGGTACTAGCCATGTTCTGAATCTAAAAATGCATATTATACAAACTGGTTATCAATGGACAAACTTCTGCTACGATGACCCGATCTTTAAATCGTTAGACATGATATTATTGTTACAATCTGATACTAGCTGCGACTGGAATCATGTAGCTATAACGTTAGATTCAGTTAGTTGTTAGATGACGTACACGTACACAAAATATGGCAATGGACTAGATGTAGTCATGAAAACCTGCATCTAGAAAGGAAATAAGCGTAAAATATAATGATGCACTGTTGCAACTGATTCCACTGTGACGTCCCTCGGCTTTGTAGTCGAGACAGCCATGACGTAAATGAACAATGCTGACATGCCAATGAAAGTAGTTTCGGCAGAAGTATACACGGAAGTTGAAACTTGTACGGAAGTATGAACGCAACAATTTGTCGCGTAAACTTTTGTCACGTGACCATGTTTTAGCCAATCCGGCAGTCGCGGCATCGTGTAAACGTCATAGTAAGAAATTATAGAAATATAACCTACTCTGATGGTATAAATGGATGGTATTGCGGAAAGGCCGGGAACGTAATCATGCATTGCTTTGAACCAAATGCCTTCACATTTATAAACCTACATGTAGATTATGAATATATATTATGCTAAAAGTTAAAAAGTTAAAATATCATCCATAATTTAAATCTTAGCTGAATTAATTGTATATACGTTGTCCTTTCGTGTAATGAACCTGGTTTGAACTAGAGTAGGATTATACTATTACGATGGAATTTCTTCTGAAGCGTTCTGAAAATATGTTGTGCTCAATGGAAGCATGCATACTAACTCCATGTACAGTATACAACTCATAGCACACACACGCGCGCGCGCGCACAAACACAAACACACACACGGTTGATTTTGATTGATTTCAACATATCCATGATTCCACGTGTATACAAAGACACAATTTGCGTAAACGGAAATGAAACAATTCCCTGTGTATTGTAGGGGAAATGGTCCATTCCGGGGATGGTAGACTCGATGATGTATTTGTTGAATGTTAATTTCCTTTCCTGTCACATTTTGACATAAAGTAGGATACCTCTGATTCTGATTATATAATTACATGACCATGTTACGTACGTGTGTGTGTGTGTGTGTGTGTGTGCGTGCGTGTATGTGTGCGTGTGCGTGCGTGTATGTGTGCGTGCATGCGTGCGTGTGTGTGTACACAGTCGCCTTCCCGCTTAGCTGATTTCGGCAGACTGGTCTCACAGCATGGAGCTGGAGAGCGATGAATATTATTGTCTGCTTGTACTAGTCTGGATTTCCACCATTATTGTAATACCACATGTCGCAGTCGAACATCGCTATCCCATGGGCTCAGACACTTTGTGCTGACTCTGAGCCAACCAGCCGTTGCTGTATACTTCCCGCACTCCGGGCCAACGCTCTAACCATTAGCCGACATGTTAAAACATCACTTTATATACCCATACAACGTTACTATGAATATTAACAAACATTCAAGCATAGTTGGTAAGCAAAGCTACTGCAGACTAAAACTCTGTCATTGCAAGATTAAAACAATGCATAGCGAATTACAATTGAATACGTCGTGCTAATTATAGAGATAGTCCCATTGACATGTTTATACAATGAATGGCATTGTCATTAGCTAAATTGAGTTGGGGGCCAAGCTAAAATGTCTAATGATGGCTGGCCCGCCAATATTTTATATAACAATACACTTGATTCAGACCGTCTAATTTGGAAGACATTATTAAGAATAGTGTAGTAAATATCACGCTGTCACAGTATATCGGCATACTTTCAAAGTCCCGGTCAGCGACAATGCATTTAACATTAGTTAACGTTTTAATAAACCAGCATCTCTCTATTCCGTATATCGGAATCACAAAAGCGGACCGGATGCGTTATTATACTAATAATTTACCTTGTATAAACCTTCTTAGTAGTCAAATTATGAAAACAATGGCTGCCATTTAGTTGGCGCTCGCTGTCGCGGTACACAGTTGATGATCAAATCGATTATTTTTTAGTTAACTGGCTTACAATTCACGTAATCATTGTTAAAAACAATATTGAAAACCATATACTTGGCCGTCCCGGTTGCACGTATTTTATTTGAAGATAACTTTAAATATACAGTTGATCAATGGGATTACTATGCACGACTCTTGAGTGACTCTTCTTTGAGTTAAATTTACCATAGTACATTTAATTACGTATTTGTAGGTATTTCCTTTCATATACAGCTAGACTGCTGGTATCATCACCAGCATCATGGCAGAACGACCAGCAAAACGTAAGCACGTTGAACTGTCGTTAACACGAAAGATTGAACTGCTAGCCGCATATTACGTTATAGGCGAAAGTACATTTGAGTCTTGAATTCAGATTGGTGAAAGAAAACTGTTTAGCAACAGCTATAGATATTGATCTGACAGAAAAGAAACAGTGCAAGAAGATGGAAATAAAATGGTGCGGATCAAATCCTCGGACCCGGAACCGGACCCGGACTTGCGGTCTATACCCCGGACCATAAAGTTAGGAAAATATTTTATTCATATTTTTTTGTCACGTGAGCCAATCAGATTGGCGGGAATCGGGTCAGGGTCAGGTGAATAGACCGCAAGTCTGGGGATTAGATCTCACCATATAAAGCCACTCTAACTATTTACTAGCAAATGCATTACAATTGTTAAATATAACAACTAACAATTAGATGCGTTTAGAAGGAGGGAATTAATAGTGTGGAGTTGCTAGATAATTTTAGGAAAGCATTGAACAGACATGGTGAATTGGTACAGTTGTACTATTGTTAAAAGAAAACAGGAATAACTGTGCATACAAACTTTAAGAGTTACCCGGCAGTACGTAAGAAAGAACTTATGGTAGCGTTACGAGACCTTTATACCAGGGTTATGGTCTTCGTGAAACGATACCCTATTCCTCACTACGATCGTAGTGCTACGAGAGTCGTATGATATGATCTGATGCATAGGTCGTGATGAGTCGTATTGCCATGCTTCTTGTTTGGAAAAGGGCGTCGTTTTACTCACTACGAGACCATAACGCAATCTCGCTTACATGGCGATCGGGCACTTACGAGAGCGCTATGGTCTCATATAGGATAAGAGAGCTTCGTGAAACGATACCCCAGGACCTTACAGATGGTGTTGGAATCGAAGCATCTCAGAAACTAATTTCAATGTCACATCGATAAACGAGTTTAGTCTAGAGCGCGATTTACAGTGTCAGTCTTGGGTGAAAAGCAACTTGTTTGCATGTACAATGCATGCATTCAGTCAATCGAAATTCCCCAAGGTACACCGATGCTATCCTAAGAAACTATATGCACCAAAACATCGTTTTAAGCTGTTGAAAAAAAATCCAGACGTAATGCACTTGACTATACATCAGATAGACTGGTTTATCGAGCCAACTTCGCTTGGCAAGCTACTCTTCATTTAATGAGACGACAGTCAGTTGACCAATGTCATTAAAACCAAACTGACGCTCCGCAGATAATGTGGACGGTATAGCTCGCCTCAAGCTAACGACAGGACTGTCCAAATGTACATAAGGAGCGAAAGCCAATATATCGATTTCTTATCAAATTGATTGACCATGATGACGGGCGTATAGGTTTAAGGTTACATTCTGAGATTTGTAGCTAATTCAGTAGTCTTCCGTAGCACGAATTCATACCTCAAGGACTATGCCTGCATATGTGTAAATGAAAATACGAAGGATACATTTAGGAAAGTAGAGAGTAAAACAATCAAATTAATTTTGGTTAAGCTTGAAAAATATGTATACAGAAGAAGAAAAAGAAGGAATGACTTGCGTTGACTTATGATCCTATTACAAAACCTTATTGTATTGCTTATTATAGCCATTCATGTCTTGGTAATGTGGTAGTAGAGACCTTTAGTTTTCCCACGTTCAACTTAAAACACTAGAATTTCTACGTATTATGACAAGGCTACACAGGCAACTGAATCGCCGTACGACTCGTTTTATGCCGGCAATACATAGTCGACGATGCGAAACAACGTAGCTGCATGTGTGGCATATCACGTCGGCCTAAATAAGCTATCTACGACTAGTCGTGGATCGTTCGACGACGATTCTGCACAGATTAAAAAATCTAATCTGCGCAGACTTTATACCGCCGACGGTTTGATGTTTGACACAGAATAATCGCCGATTTTGTCCCAGTTTCATATAGCATTTATCCCATACACGACGATACCGTTGGGATACCAAGCAGCCAATCACAATGACCAAGCTGAGATAACTCTTGTTCCGATTTGCATGTGACATGCGTGCGCATGCAGTTAGCGACAACAGTTTTATCACAACAGCTACACACAGTTGCATATATGACACAGACAATCTTGTTTATCGTCTGCGATTCAAAGTCTGTGATCATTCAGTTGTATATGTGGCAATACGGTTTCACGATGACTCGGTTGCATGCGTAGCGCAGGCATTACGTTGCATCATTTTGTTGATGATGTGATATTTGACAGGCTTGCCCGCATGGAAGTGGACCTTGTACCTTGTAGATGTGACGTTTGCACGCGATCCTGAAATTGTTGGTGTCTCCGAATTAGTAGCTATGGCTGTCTGCTAGCTCTGGGCCCGAGATTATATACGAAAACATTTTAGTACAATCTCATGCTCGACGCAAGGTTTTGTTCACAAATCCACATATACAATTTGAGCTTGAGCATGAAATCGTACTCAAAAAGTGTCGGGGCCTGGGTGTCGATCTCACCATTCGTGCCGGAGTCGTAGATGGAATTATTTCATCTCGGTGGAGAGTGGTTATGCTGGAGAAAACTAGAAAATTCATTGTCAATAATATTATGTATTGTTGTATGTTCTCTATATCATGAACTGTGATTGATGAGAATAAAACTTGTGTCTGTCTGTCAAAAAATAGAACCGCACACTTTAAAACGTTGAAGTCCAGACCCGAATCAGAACAGCTGAGTTTAAAAGTGAGTTTATTTTCATGTGATGTAGTTTTCAGTTGTTTTTCTAGAAATACAATTTGCTGAGTTCAGTTTTAAAATCAATCTTATGTGACTCAAGGACTCGGGAACAGCTGCATAGTACGTCTCAGTTGAGTGTTTGTGGTATTTATTCTATAAGCAATACAGCCATACTGACAACACAGCTTTATAAGCTAGGCTTATAATTCAATATACGTGGTGGATATCTACTGTGTAATAACGATTCCATTATCAACAGTGTTGATCACATCTGTTTGTGTCTCTCGTACACGTTTTCGACTGCTAGTTCGCCCTCTCTATAAAGCTGTTTGTCGGCAGGTTTCTATGGATTATTACATTTAAATGATTATATTGAATAATTAGAATAATCCACTCGATACGAGTGGTTACGGAATATGAAGCTCGGAACTGTGAACATTAATTTCACTCGGGACATATTTTCCATAATCACTCGTATCTCGTGGTTTATGTACCACAGTAATAGGGCGCGTCAGTTGTGGTGAGATTACTTCTTCCGGGGGATAGCTAAACTAGTTCGATGTCGTCAAAACCATTGCGTATGCGCA
>JAUTBT010023569.1:0-20414 GCA_032361225.1 Lepetodrilus schrolli
ATATTAGGTGTGCATCTATGCAGTAACTCATGACCTCCAATATTACTTCCAGATAGTCTAATCAATCCACCATGGATTTCCTCGGTCACACCCAAACCGCCACCTACATGACTGGGCCCAGGCATAACACCCAGACAGACTTCCTCCCCTCCATCAGCACCATGCGCTCCTCCTACAAGGCGTATGACACCTACCCCGCCCCGTCCCCACTCCGGCGGTCCCTCACCACCCTACCCTGGAGGCCCAGCACGTACTACCAGACGGCCCAGGTCAACCCCAACGCGGCCCTCACCCGAAGCATGCCGGATCCCATGTCGGCCCGGAACCAGCTCACCGAGCTGGACAGCATCAAGGTTCCGCCGGTGTTCGCCGCGGCGAGGAACGCCCTGTACACCCGCTACACTCCCAACGACTGGAGCAGCTCGAACCAGAGCAACTACATGAGTTCCGACATGGTCCGGAGCGGCGCCGAGCGCCTGCGGTTTGACACCGTCCGCCTGTGCCGGGAGACGGACGACAAGACGCGCCGCACCCAGACGGACGTGGGCAAGAGGCTGGGAGAGAGGATCGGAGACATCACCTTCTGGAAGACGGAGCTGAACCATGAGACGGACAACATGGTGAGCGAGATCAACGCCCTGCAGGAGGCCAAGAGGATCATGGAGAAGGCTCTGTCGGAGACGGAGAACCCGCTGCACATCTCACAGGAGTGTCTGTACAACAGGGAGAAGAGGCAGGCCATAGACCTCGTGCACGACAACCCGGAGAAGGAGCTCATCAGAGTAAGCATTGCTGTCCTGTTTCTGTCGTGTCTTAGACCTATTTGTCTTGTATTCCTAAATTGATCACCTCGTAATGCATGTTGAACGGACGCAAGGTACAACCTGGCTATTAAGGTCCTTGTCAAAGACGTTGAAAGCAATGTAATTCCATTTGATGTTTACCTTTAAAATAAATATTGACAAGGACTATAGGTTCAGATCAAAACATTCATAGATCATTCCATTCATGTTAAGGTCTCTTCTCACGGTGCAATTTGTATGAACAATGTGTATATCGACTTGTATCATCCTGTTGTAGGATCAATTGGCCGTCATTAAAAACAATCGAATTGACGTGTTGATAATGACGTAGAATCGATTATATTCGATTGTTCTCATGCATCGATAATACAGGTTGTTCATACAAATCGTACCGTGAGAAGGCACATTAATTCATCTCCATCGGGATACTGGTATCCTGGCATCTCGGTAAACCATTTATGATACTAGTATGTCCTACAAGTGGATTAAATTGTGAACAGCAGTTACATATCGGGTGGCAGTGTACCAAACCAAACCATTTGATTTCTTGGGTCACCACAACTCTCATATTCATTTGGAACACTGCACATATACATTGAACACAGCAGCTATTTGTTTTGAAAGTGCCTTTTTGTTGTTGTTGTATACTTAGGGCCTACTAGTACATGTATATCAAATGCTACTTGCAATTGTCATGTTTGGCTATTGTACCTTTTAATGTTTCTTTTCTCAGTGTTTCAACGTACATGTATTTATTCAGTATTATCTGGTTCTTCTACTATCACAGGATGTTGTCATTTGCATTTACCATGGATATGTACGTAGCTGAGCTAAAGTTCAAGATAGCTACAGCTAAGGTTATGTTAGTTCATTAGGTAGTTTATATAATCCGCACAATACACGCCATGAACTCGATCCTTTTTCAGCCTGTCACACATAGTGTATAGGATTTATATAGAATAGAAATTATCGATTACAAGTGATGGTATTTGGTTAGGTAGAGAAAAATGGTCTGGTAAGTATAGAATGCCTTATCCATCATATAAATGTTATCCGGTAAATATAAAAAACGAGAGCTCAAAATAAAGTAACCGTGCGAGTCAGTAATTTAACCACTTGTTGGGGGTATTACTCTGTGATAAGCAGGGCTTAGTGGTGTACACAGGGGCTTTAGTATATCAGTCGAGGGTTGTTTCCACTTGTATCGCATATGGTATGTTGCTTTCTCCCCCGAGTGGAACGTTGATACCAATATGCCCTACATATTACACCAGTAATATTTAACTATGGTACTTGTCACGTGGTAATTCCGGTAATTCCGTCCACCAGGGTAATTCCGACCACTTGGAAATAGTGCTGTTTTTAAAAATGTATTACACCAGGGCCAAATTTCACGGATGTTTTGTCCTGTCGTTTACCAATGATATGGGATGTCATTATTATTTCAATATTTTACCAAAACAGAAATGAAAGCGTAGGCCTACTGGTCGGATATTTACCTACAAATGAAAAAAAAATGTCTAGGGAATGCTGACCATTAAAATGGGTAGTAGTGGTCTGATATGCATAGAGGTGGTCGGAATTTCATTGAGGTAGTCTCTACCTAACTATAGCGTTTATTAATACATCATTGCCGATATTATGGCAATAAAACGTCTGCACGTACACTGAAAGGTGCCCTAATCACTGGCTGTTTACAGAACGTTATTTTGACGACTGGTTACGGAATTATGTCGTTTCTCGTGTAGAAGTATGCAAAATTATGTGGTCGGAATTAGCCACATCTACCCTAGACTAGTATTAGTTGAATTAATATTTTCTGTTCAACGATGTTGAACATACTGAAATACAAATTTTAAACGAGTTTATTTGGACGTTACTATAGTGGTGTCGCGTTTTATGCGAATGTGTTCTGGATCTAGAAGCAGATAATTGCTGGGTATTGACATGGTGTATTCACACCAGTTATGGGTCGCCTGCACAATGTATTCGAAGTCAACCAGCATTGCTATTTGATAGCAGGTCTCTTGCATACGTTGACCCCGATGGTTCATTCCAGGACATTTCTATTGACAGGTTGACAAGATTGATAGCAAGTTCCATGTATGTATGGCGAGGTAATAGTTACCAGTAGTCCTAAAGGAAAGAGACTGTTCCAAACTAGAACTGCAGCGTTTACTGTAATATTCCATGTAAGCTGGTATACCTGTATTCAGTGTTTAAATGGTTTTTGAAGGGGGTTAAAATATTTTCAATTTGTAGATTTATCGAAAATACACAACTTTAGGAAAGAGACTGTTCCAAACTAGAACTGCAGTTTTTACCGTAATATTAAATGTAAACTGGTAGGCAATGTTTAAATGGTTTATGAAAGGGATTAATATATTTTTTCAATTATAATATTTTGCGAAAATGCACAACTTTCATTTGTAATGGCAATATGAATAATGTTAGTGGTTTTAGTTTTTTGTTTGTTTGGAATTTATTATTTTTAATAATGAATATTTTGAAATGATTATGCCTGCCGTGTGAGACTCCCCCAACCGCGCCCACTACCACGCCCACTACCACGCCCACTCATTACCGTAGTTGTATTGATTTATATCCTCTATGTAAACCCACTGGGAATGTGGAAACAACATCAGTTTGTGCCTTGTCATCAATGGCTGTGGCAATTAAACCGGTGGACCCAGTATATATCGATGTGCGAGACATCAGAGTTCGCAAAGCGTATACCGTGTCGCTGGAGTATGTGTGTATTTAACAGACTAAGATATCTTCTGGATTTCTGTTACTCGAGATAGTGCACTTCTTTGGTTATAAAAGCCCAAGGTTCAATGATTTATGATCCGGTAACTACATATCGTCAAGACATACTGTTTATCTGGTTACATGTGTGAGGTCACATTTCGTCTGACGGCAGACAGACACTGTTGAATTGAAACGTCGCGTTGCCATATCTTTTCATAATAAACGTAAGATAAATAGAAACACTTTAAACAGAAACCATATCAATTTTACTGTAAATTAACTCATGTTGCGTTTACTAATCACGATTTCAGCAGTCGTCGCACATAAGTATAAGACCTAATCCAAAAGTTTATTTCTTTTCCGTTTTTCATTAATACGTAATTAATTAAAGTCTACCTTCCGTGGAAGGAGATCGTTACCAACATTATCTTGTATCAATATAGTCACTTGAAGGTGTTACACGTAATTATAAGTGTGCCATTGAGCACTCCGAGGGATAACATGACTTCTTAAAACTTTTACTACTTTATATAGACTTATGACATCCTATCTGAACTTGAGTAGTTCCTGTCTAAGGCAATATAGAAGTTTTCCAATAATGAAAAATCAAATTAAAGACGTAATCGAAGAGTATTGCCTTCGATGCCAATGGCAAAGGCCACCGTATCCAACCTTAAATCTGCATGGCTATGTTTGTAAAATCTGGGGTGTGGCAGTATTCTATCGCCCAACCACACGTTACAGGTGTTTATCTGACAAGTCAAGATGTCCTATATAGGTCGGGTCGAGGTCAGCAAAGTCTCCATGTATCAATCGCAGTCTATAGCTCGCGGGCTATAGTCTACGTCATTAACAACTCGAATGCGTATTGACTTAATGATTATATAATGGACATGACGGGGTGGAGTCTAGTTATAGCTATCACTGATTATGTATACTCGTTGTTTAGTAAACTGTATTTTGAGACAACTTGCAGTCATTTACATAGGGACTTGTATAGCGGATGGTTGTCCGACTTCTGTCACTGCCAGTCAACATTCCATTCCACAAAATAATAATAAAATACTAGTAATAATATCCATACGTTTGTTGGAGTAATGCAGAAATTTCAATTTAGGTATAAAATGCAATCCAATTCTGGAATTCATCAGATTCGTATAAGACTACATGTATACGCGTGTGCAGGTCTCTACAGGAGAAAATCGTTACAATATTTAATTATATCTTGTTCTGGTTTGACAACAAGTGGCTGCCATCTTGATTAGCTCATTAACTCTGTGACAATAATTGGCATTTCATGTATGTAACTAATTCTAGTGGTAATAGGTAATAGCTCCCACTCCCTTTCAACGTGATATGTTATGTCTGGAGCACAAGTAAACAGATATGTAAAACACGTACCTGTCTGAATATAGCACTGTAGGCGGCTAGACACCCCTGTGGGGTTTAACACACAGACCATGCTTGGATCACATGCGTCATGTGCATATTTATTTAATGCCGTTTTGGCTCGATTATTCATTGTGCGGTCATATCTCCTAAAATTAATAATACGGACTTGACTGGTAAATATTTGTCATAATCATATACCATTTCAGGTATGGCCGATATTTTTTCTCGTTCGATTAATAAATGTTTGCATGTCTTTTTGCGAATCAATATTGCGATAGAGTGAGTTAGCATTTGATTGAGATAGCATTATTATGGTATAATCCTGCAATGCAGTTACGATTACATGTTGCTATATTTACTTTCAGTGAAACATAGTCTTTGCCGAATAAAAATATATCTACTAGTAGTATGTATATCCAACGTTCACTAACTAATCTACCACTTCGACAAGTTTTAATATATTATTAAAAGCGTTTCTGTTATTTATGTAAATCTATAAGCTATAAAACAATTTAACTCTGTTTCATCCTAACGTCTACGTTAAATGCTAACTTTCGTAGTCATTATTACAATATACTACGACAGTATAATGTTTCAAAACGTCATTTAGGTCGAAATTAAACGTTGTTTATACATTCATTATGGGTATCCTTTATATCCCCTCAGGCAATATCACGTAGCCGGAGTTAATACACCCAGTATCGTTAACTCCCCGTGTTATAGCCACCTCACGCAGAGGACTTCCGGTGCGGGCACGTGATACCTGTTCGGCCGCTGCTTAATAGCTTTCCAATAACAGACTTTCGTCTTGTGTTCCATTGACTACTATTGCCCCAGAAGCCCTTAGCTAATCTGTCTTATTGAGTAAGGTAACCAGGGCAGACAGCACGGAGATCGACTGGAGAGTCTATGCAGTTTATTGGGTCTGGCAACATCACTTTCACCGTCATCGATCTCTATTACTTCATTCCGGGTGCCTGCATATAGTGTGGTAACGAGGCAGTGGTCGACGGTGCCGTGATATAGAACAGGCTGATGTGTGACAGAAGCCTAGTGGAATATAGAGACGAGCACACGATCGTATAAAACGGATGAATTGTTGAATATAATTATGCTACATAATCGGAATGCCCATGCGGTATAGACTACTCTCAACGTATTTATAATTAGGACATCGACATTTACAACGGATTGCAGTATTCCGTCAGTGTTTCAAGTAGAAAGTTGGTTGTCATGAAACTACAGAAAGTATTGACATCCTGGCCCCGAGTTATCGAAACAAGCTTGAGTTTGATATTTTGCTCATCTGAGATTTCTCCCATTGACACAGTGCTGTAACTTGGGTTAAAATCTCAATGTGAGAAATCTCAGTTGAGAAAAATCCCAAACTCAGGTTTCTTTCATTGCTTTCGAGAAATTAGGGCAAGGTTGCAAGTCACATCAGACACATCTTGCTTCGGCCACGTGATCTAACTCCGTTTGACTACTCCATTAGAGCTATGAAACAACGAAACATCATGTTGTCATTAAACAATAAACTTTCTAAATATTAAATATGTAGCTGCAGTTCTATCGTTTCTTATAATATTTTCTGTCTTTTTATTATTATATTTTGGTATTTCTTTTTTTCTGGGGTCGAGGTTGGAGTCTTTCCTATCTGTCTTTTAATTTTATTTGTATCTTATTATTCTTTTATTTTGGTAATTCTTTTTTTCCTGGGGTCCGGGTTGGGGTTTTAAGCCGAGATAACTAAAGACCTATCTATATTTTACTGTTACGGTCACGGAATACCAATTACAAACGCGTCTTCGTCTATTAACATGTCGGCATTCATCGGTATTCCACGTATAATTGTCACGTACCGCCAATATTCCGGCACCCGCGAAGGAGGCGAACCGGCCTCGTATCAAATAGATCGTTGTATATCATACTTTGCAAGGACTAGTCTGCGTTTTAAATAACGCGTGAGCCAGTGAATACGGCCGGGTGATTCGAGAGCACTCCCTGACAGAGCCAACGCGGTCAACGTACCTCCGCGGCCACAATGGGGGTGCTTTCATCGTGGAACTGGAAACATTTAGTAACGTCGGTTCATGCTCTTGGTTGACCCAGAACGCGATATAATCTGGCTACTCCTAGTGCTACGACTATCAGATATCTTGGGTATTGTGTCGGTGTATCGATACAGATTGATATATACAAAGTATATATAAAAAAAAGAAGTTAGAATGGAGTCATTTAACAAAGACGTAGTTTATGTTTGACTCACTGTTGCTCTTCTAAGGTCGCCGTAATCTTGTACCGTTAGTTACCTCATTGCTGGCTTCGTTAGTAGTTGTCAATAGAGAGGTTGTTTTCTTCGATAATAACTGGAAAAGCCTTTAGAATATACGAGTCATGTCATGTTGTTATGCCTGGTACGGAGTATATCCTGTGAGAAATCAATTAAATCATTATGCCTGGTATGTTAGTTCGTGTCGTGTCATGCTGTCTGGTAGGGTGTAATATTACGGTATACTATTACTTATCAGTCTACGTCATGTGGTTGTCTCTATCGAGTGTTATAATATAATAATAAATTGATTCCATGTGTGGCTGGCTTATTTCAAGAGATGCAGTGTTAAGTTTGATATATGCTTACATTTCACTTGTCCAATTTTCTAGTGATATTGGTTGTGATTAGTACTGATGGATCATGTTTGTGACTTTAACGATTAGGAACTTTGCTTGTGTGTTTAAGTTCTAGAATGCGATGTCATATTTTTGACAGCATATCATCTTGAAGATTACTATGATATGAAGTCATTTTGAGTATGATTTCATGCTCAACTCAAACTGTGCATGGGCAATTCGCTTACATCCAATTGTAGCTGAAACTGTTCTAAACCACGAGACCCCGCGCATTATGATAATGTTTAAATGACGTGTGTTCACTGTGTTGTTCATCATTCCCTGATGCCACGTGCTTACACTTGCAGGAGGTGGACATCATCAAGCGATGCCAGGACAGGATGAGGAACGCCGTCGAGAAGGCCAACGTCCAATTGAGGTCGGTCTCGTGTAGTTTCCTACACCACTGTGCATTCCATCCTCGAGATACGGGCTCGGTGACTGCTTCTTACGCTACTTCTATGTAGACAGGCACCGGGCCCGTGTATTAGAGGATGTGTGTACACAGACGTATGTTTCACTTCGTATGGCGCGAACCACGTCAATTACACACTACTTTGATTATATAGATCTCTCTTGACATTAAGCCAATGGATATACTGGTATTCGCATTAGGACCTGCAATCATCATTGTAATAATGACTTTATTTTCCAATACATTATCACAAATTTTCGATTTTCTTAAATTGTAATCTCTATGAAGTCCTTGCAAAGACGTGGGAAGCATTCTTCTTTCTATTTTCTTTTATAACATTTATATTTTAGCAAGTTTGGAAACATTGCCTTTTCAACTAGACTATATTGGAAGGATATCTTTTCTGAATAAAATTTAACGAAATCTAAAAACATTCCCAAAGCAATCGCCTCCAACGTCTTTGCCAACGACTAACATCTACCGTATTAACTGTTCTCGTGGGTACGTTATACGGATATTTTACTATCGCTTGTATATTGTGTTAGTTTGAATCGGGCTGCCACTCACGAAATAGAGAAGGACGAGCGAGACAAAGAGCTGGCCGAGGGTTTAGACACTCAATGCCACGGCATAAGGGATTCCTCCAGGGGCATACATTATCACAACGGAGTAGAGCGAGTAGATAGAACGTAAGTGCCTCGTTACTTTGTTGCATTGTTTTCATTCCGTTTCGCCCGTGTTCCTTCCTCTCAGCATGAGCAGAGCAGCCCAGCACGAACTGGAGAAGGACACCGGGGACAAGTTCAAGGCTCAGGGTCTGGATGAGAGCTGCCACGGGATGAGGAACAACTCCCGTGGACTCAACTTCCACAGCGGCGTCCACAGGGTCGACAATACGTGAGTCCGGACACGCGTGTGAAGTGCACCTTGCCTGCTGCATACTCACTCGTTTCTGCTGGCTACACTGGTGGTCGTTCTGCTGCACTGGTGGTTCTTCTGCTGCACTGGTGGTTCTTCTGCTGCACTGGTGGTTCTTCTGCTGCTGATCTATCCACATATTCACTGACGCCTTGCATTTATGTTATTAATCACGTGTCCTTTCAGCTATTAGCGTTTTGAACTCAAGTGTTTTTAGGCCCTGACGTGACGGGAGCTACGAGAGCTGAATGTCCCGTTTTTGTTACCTAGTCATTTGGACAGTTCTAAAACGTCATTGTTTAGGATACTTGAGAATGGCTATTGCTATTCGTTCAACATAGGACACATGTCTTGTTTTGTGCATGTCTGTTTCTTCGTTGCTTATATCATGCTTATTAAAAGTAGGCCTATGTTTATATACTAGTATTAGACGACTGCGTTTGCATACATCGATATTTACATCATTCACCATGTTTGATTGAAGTGCACCCTCTTGGTAATACAAATATGTGTGAATATATCTAATAGTGTGTCTTTGAGTGAGTGAAACATGTCTTTACTTGCAATGACTGCATACCTAATGCACATCACTTTCTGCATTGAATACACATATATCTAAATGAAATGTTTTTGAATTCATCAAAATGGCATTGTTTTGAAAAGCCATAAACTAATATGTTAGAGCAAGATTTATGTCGTTTCATGTTTCATGTTAATTATAAATTTCTAAATAATTTTAGCATTTTACTTTCTGAAAGATAGGTTACTCCGTTGGTTGCCAGGCGCATAGCTAGTGGTATTTTAATTTGTATTTGCCACTACATTTGATAACGTTGTGTTTAAAACATAAAATTGGCTAGGATGTTGATGTGTACTCACCTGCGTGTAGGCAGCTACACGCCTGGTTGTATGAACTGCTCCACCATGCCTGTCATATAGTACTCCGTGTTTAAATGTCTTGTCTCCGCGTTGCAGAGTCTCCGTCCCAGAGTCGTGGGCCAAATTCAGCAACGACAACATCCAACGCTCCCAGAGCGAGCGCGCCGCCTCCAAGCAGATGAGGAACGAGATCGAGAGCATCCTAAACTCTTGCGCCAACGACATGTGGCAGGAGTGGAACGCCGTGAACGTTGCGCTGACACAGCGCGTGCAGGAGTCCTCGGACGCCAGGAACAGGCTCCAGACACACCTGTCCAAGGTACAGCTAGTCGTCCTGCTCAGTCATCTCTCATTCTCAGGGGCATAGCCAGAGGTGAAATGCAGTGCAGGCTAACATGTTACTACGGGGGACCGAGGGAATTAAATTCCATAGTCAAAGACACAATGATCTGCAGGCACGGACCTTCTGGCCTGCTAGTAGAGTTACTATACGCTCCTGACTGTGGTAGCTGTCTTGTATTACCACAAAACACAGGAAAATACTTAGTATATGGACATTTTCAAACATACATACTAGTAATATGCATGTCTCCAAATGTATGAACGAGTATATGAACGTTAGGACTGGTTTGCGTCCACTGGTGTCATTAAGCATAGCTGATCTGTCCTTCTACGGGTATTTTAAAAGTCGGGCAACCCTTTAATGAAACTCTCGTATCCACTACGTGACCATGCAGCCCTTTGGTAAGTGATTCTCGATTGTACGAGACGTCTCACCAGAGGGATGTGGTATCGTAGAGGATACTAGAGCTTCATGATAGGGTTGCGTCCCCCTTGTCGATCCGCCGACGTCTGACAAGTGTGAGACGTCCTCGGGGCATGGAACAGTCTTTAAAATGAAACGTAGGCCAGCGTTTCCCGAACGGGTCGTAGATTTATTCACTTATATCAGGGCGTAACGGCATTGACTATATTTACACCCGTTCCCCATGGCCTTTAAAATTAAACGTGCGCATCAGATGAACGTGTCCATGTGTAGCTCTCTCGTGACTCGCGTGTCTTTGTGTCGTGCAGGTCCTACAGGAGATCTTCGACATGGAGAAGAACATCGAGCTGCTGAAGAAGGCGATCCAGGACAAGGAGGCGCCCATGCAGGTGGCCCACACCAGGCTGGACACCAGGATCCGCCGGCCCAACGTCGAGCTCTGCCGGGACCCCGTCCAGCACAGGTAACCCAATACTGTTTGCGTGCTCGAGATGACCTCATGTCCAATTGGTCAAGAAAGCGTCGCATCGTAGTCCGGGCCTAAATCGGAGTGTACGCCGTGCTTTTACTATAGCGGGAAGTGAGGTAGACCTAGAATTAGACTCTGCATGAGCACCAGTATGCAATCATTTAGTTAAACGCAGGATAAGGCTGCCCTGTACAATACGCAGTAACTCTTACGAAACCGTAACTCCAACCCTATTAGCCATAGATTACCCTAGACTATACCATTGCTAAGATCAGAGTTATAATTATACTGTATCTACCTTACAGTCGCGCCGTTTCATACGGCAGAAATCTAGGCTAACGTGATCTTGGTCTTGCTGTACTACTTAGTATTCATTTGATATACAATCTTATGCTCTTCCCAACCAACAATTAAGGAATCATTGTGTTCTTGTAATAAACTTGAAGTATTTTGTTTCTTTGTTTTCCAGGCTGGTTGAGGAGGTTTCTGAGATCTCCGAGACCGTGGAATCTCTCCAGTACAAACTGCGCATGTCTGAGAACGCTCTCCAGGAACTACTCCGTAACAAGGGCACTCTGGAGCAGGATCTGGCCATCAAGAACAACAGCCTCTTCATCGACAGAGAGAGATGTCTGGGCATGCGCAAGACGTTCCCCATGACACCAAGCATCGTCTCTGTCTAATGGCGCCTGATAAAATAGTCAACTCATCGGTTGTTAAATTGCCTCGTCTGTGATGAATGCGTTTTGGGGGTTCTGTTCACCACCCCGTTTGTCTGTTTGATAAGGACAATCCGTTTTGTTGTTTTAAGAAGAAAGAAGAAAAAAACCTTGTGGATTTCCATGAAAACAGTATTTCCTATTTTTCAACCACCCTCAATCAGTATTACCTGTTTAGCACTGCTGGAATTGTATATTTGTTATGATTAACCAGTTTGTTTATATGCAATATTCCGTCCAATTATTGAATGCAATTTCCAGCATATTTTCCATATATAATATTTGTCTGAATGTTTAATACATGCTTGTAAAGAGCTTTATTGTATATATCTATATAACATATATGAAAGGAATGGAATTATAACATTTCCTACAATCAGTGAAAGTAATTTTATGAATCGAGGAAATTTACAAATCGAGAGTACTGTATTATGGTTTTTTTACTTGTACAATTTATTTCTATTGGAATATTCCTGTATTATCAATCGACTAGATGAAATATTTCAGTTTCCTAATTTCAGTGAAAGTAATTTTGTGAATGCAGTTAAAGGTATTTTAATCAAGGAATACGTATTTAAGTAAAAATAACGGTTATTCTTTGAATTTCTTTATTTTTCGCCGACTTTTCTGTATGCAATTAACGTAAGGATGAGCGGGAACTATTTAATTTACAGCATTATTTTATTGTAAATAGTCACATATACTTGTTGCGGTTTTCCTCCATTTTTCTCTGTGATATACGTATTTATATAGATCTCATTCACATAATGCATGGCAACGTCACAGACCGTGGCAGAGTCAGTATATTTAGGATTTGGCGTGGTAATGTCTCACAATCACTATAGCTTATGCTGTCTCCACTTGCTTTATTCGGATGTTTATTTTTATTGTGAGAAAGGATCTTGCAAATAAAACATGTGAATTGTCACAAACCTTGTCTTCGTAATTTGTGAATATTTTATAAAAACATTTTTCAACAAGGAAAAAACTGTAGCATGTTTTCAACGCTGAATGCCTTTTAGGAAGGTTTTACTGGGGAGTTGCCCACGTGGTCATTGTAAACTATATAGAACCCCCTTTTTTTTCAATTCAGAAATTACATCGGTATTAGAGCCGACTTTGCTTTTTGCTTTCGTGAAAACGGACCAAAACCCCAGTAGATTCTGGTTATGTACCATCCCTACACATGTGCAATGGCGCTTTTACAGTGTTTTAACAGTTCCACAATATAAATTTCGGTTTCCACTATATAAATTTCGGTTTTGGTTTCTACGTCACGAAATCATTAGCATATTACCCACATGCCTCTGAACATGATTATAGTATTGTCTCTGGTGCTGGACTGCTGGATAAATTGTTTACTAGTATTTGAAGTAACAATGAACGATTTGAATTGTACATGCTCTAGTTTATGCAGTATCTTGACTCTCCTGAGCTTACTAATATCCACGGAGGAATATTTGTCATCATTTCATATCTTACATAGATATTTTACACATTTATTAATTATAAGCATCCATTAAAAATAATGTATATGATTTGTTATTTCTTGGGGTTCCTTTCACGTATTTCGAATATCTTCGCTGGTAGGCGACATCGTTGGAACTCTTTGAGGAGGCTTCGATAGACCCTCTGATGCATTGTAGTACATACGGTGTATATTTATCTATCTTTCTGTACATGCCGGGGTCACGAGAATGCATGACGAGGACTATAATATGGTAGTCTTCTGAGATAGACTAAGACTATGGGAACATAGGTGATTTTAACACTGCTTCGGAACATTAGACACGTGCCATGCCAAACCATAACAGAAAGAAACTGAAGATAAGACAAAGATTGGTGAAATTTGGGACAAGGAAGTCTCTGAGCCGCTACAGAATATTATAACTGTTACACTAATGACGAGGAAGATGTATACGTGTACTACTACTGTACACTACTGAACATATTTTATATTTGTTTCACCCCAAGCAATCACTATTTCTACTGTATACATACATACATACACACATATATTACTCCTATACCAGCTGTCTAATGGTTCTGATTTTCCTACTTTTTATAGGCGCGCACAGTATTATAAGCTATATAATATTTGTATGTATTAAAAGTATAATTCCTCAATGCTCAATTGCTATTCGTAAATTATTCCTTCATATAGTAGTATTTTACGTCCGCTTAATGTAGTAGTATTTTATGTGTGCTTCCGTATATTATGTTGGGGCCGCATTCAATATTATTTCGCATTCATGAATATGAAGCTCGAAACCGATCCGCAGCAACAGTATTGCAAGGAGTAGGAATATAAAACCAATATTTTAAATGCAGTTTTATTTATTCTTGATACTTGATACATGCATAGCAAGGCCACGCATGAACAGACGGACAGACAGGCGAGTAACTTGAAGCGCTCGTAATATATAGTAGATTGTGTCCCTTTGATTTTGCGAGCGCCACCTATAAACCGGATATTGCAGACGAACCACGTGGTGATCTATCAAAGTGTGGTCTGAGAAGGTTGTGAGCCGAGTACCATGAAATTCTCCATTCCTGAATCAGATTCATCTAACACAATGTCGAAAAAGGAAAAGAAAAAGCTCAAAGTATTTATGGAATTATATATTCATGTCGTAAATGTTGTAAACCTCGATTAACCGAATAATATTGAGCCGAAATGTGCAATGTCGCACGTGTTGGTAATTTCTAAAGTTCAACTCCTCCCAGCTGTGACAATACCATGTGGATGTGACTACCAATATTGCGACTAGTAGTATTTCTACAGTGAATTACTACTCGGGAATACCTTGGATTTTGAAAGACGGCATGTCCTTTTTCTTGATATCTATCGTGTTTCGTGGGAGTAGTATTTTATGTTAAACACGTGGTAAATAAATGATAATTTCTCAGTAATTCCCATGTTGTCACAGTGGGTTCTGTACGTAATGTTAGATAATCGTATCTGATAAAGCTATACTGATTTTATCCTCTGCCTGCTAGAAATCCAAGACATCTGCAAGTAATGGAAATGCTGAAGGAAATGGGCATGATGTGGAAATGGCAGAGCAGAAAGACGACAGCCTCACAAACGTAGCAGAACACTCTAATGCAGATAAGTCTGTTGAAGAAGTTGCTGGTAAACATTTACAATGATAGTAATCCATATTAACAAGTTGGGGAAAATGACAGATCAAGCTATAATTATAATAGCTCATTCTAACTATTATAGCTAGAACAAGCTATCTGCCTAGAGCTATATTGCATGTAATTTATGAATAGTTTAACTATTACACATTTCCAACATTATTTTATGAAATTAACGCAGATTCACGGATCACCAGGTGAAATTTTTACATTTATCGCGGCTGAAAAAAATCGACTCGTACATTGACAATCGGATTTGTAACACCAGGTTATCTATGTTAATTAACGACATCAAAGGATACATGGGAAATCCATTCATAATAAGTGCGATTGATGTTACCATTGGTAAAAATTGTTTGCTCCTTCCAGCAATAGCTCATTTGTCATTTTCCCCAACCTGATTAATGAGAGAAATGTTAATCATTTCTATATTTGTTTGTTTTGTTTTTTTCAAATTGGGGTTTAGAGCCACTTTCAAGATTCTTTCACTTATGTCAAGGCTTGTCAGTTTAGGGCAGGAGGAAACCCGCAACAAGTCCACAACATCCATAATGCTGAATGTTGCAGTTAACATGCGAGCACCAGCTGGTACTGAAAAGACCAAGGATGATATCTGCACTGCCACTCTACAGACTGCTCATCCTATCAATATCACGTCAATGTAGTCCAACATTCTACCACTACGCTACCACCCGCCCCAATCTTCTCTACTCTTTTTAGTAGCAGGACTGTGCGAATAATAATATCTAGCTGCTTCCACCTAAGACACATTTTATTTTGGTAAGACAACTTCTCAAAATGCATAATGCTGCGAGTAGTTTTCAGTAATTACACTTTACCAATATTGTTGTTACATTCAGAATCTCCTCCTAGCAGTCAAACAAAGAAGACCAAAAAGAAAAAGGACAAGGTATCATCATTTTATTGTATTAGGTCATTATTTACTTTGAACTTGGCCTATATAGCCAAGTTGACCACCGTGATGGGCTATTTTTAATGTCTTTATTGACAGACTACTATTTTTAATGTCTGTAATGATGGGCTATTTTTAATGTCTGTATTGATGGGCTATTTTAAATGTCTATATTGATGGGGTTTTGAGAAGTTTGGTGGGTGATCGTGAGCTATTTGTTGTAAAGATGTGGATTGTTTATTGCAAATTATGATAAGATAGATGTAAACATGGAAAATGGATGTGTCTTAAGATGTCTGAATAGAACATGCAGATTTTGATTCTGTTCCATAGAAAATTAAAAAAGAGAAAGATGAAACTGCCAAATCCACCGAGAAAGAAACCGAAGATAAGACGAAGACTTGGGACAAGGCAGCTGATTTCTCAAACTACAAAATCTCTGAACACACCATTGAAAAACTCCACGGTAAATGTTTAACGTGTTCCCTTCTTAATGAGGGGCTGCGTATTGGTGGAATTTCCTGCAGCAACGTAAAGCATAAATCAATCATTGTGGAACGGAGGATCATGCCGATCCTGTGATTTGAACCCGAGCTGCTGGATTGCGAGTCCAACGCTCTACCGAATGAGCCAAAGGGGTAACCGGGTTCAAATCCCAGGATGTAGCTGGGTGTAATATAAGATGCTTCTACTGGCCTCGCAATCCAGCAACTCTGGTTCGATTCCCATGATCAGGATGATCCTATGTTACAATGGTGCCCAACGTGGGCCGAGACCAGTAGGAGCATTGTATATCACACCCGGCTACAGTTGTTAATGAGTGTCCATTTAGTTGAATTGGTTCTACCGAGATGCAAGACTTCATATCACCTTAATTACAGTCCTCAGTATGAATACTGAAGAGTACTTGCAAAATTTAACTATCAAATAACACTGCATAGAAGTTGTATTCTCATATTTTTTTTATTATTCCAGCCAAGGGCATCACATACCTGTTCCCAGTTCAGTACCAAACATTTGACGCAGTCTATGAAGGTGGTGATGTCATTGCACAAGCCAGTGAGTATATGAAGTATAGTCTGGTATACCTCGACCCATCCCCATTGAAACGTAGTGGGGAAAATCAAACCGTTGCTGTCATGTGAATTGCATCGTCTCCCGTATTAGTAAGTGATATTTTACCAAACTCTTTTTCTTTGCAGGAACGGGTACAGGAAAAACAGTGAGTTCTACTTAATATTTATGCATTCTTCTACCTCTGAAATACTTGTTGGATTTTTAGCAATAGAAATTAATGATGCCAATAACTCTTGATAAATGATTAATCATGAGCCAGGGTGGCAATGACCTTGTAAGACTTTAGTGTTTGAAATTGATTAGTCTAGTAATATTTATGCCCAATTGTCATAAATCGAACTTATTTTCCATGTTTCAGCTTTCCTTTGCATTGCCACTTGTTGAGAAATTACAGCGTGAAGAGAAGAAACTCCAGCATGGACGTAGTCCTAAGGTCAGTCAACATAGAATCCATGTTTTCTTTTTATATATCCAACATTGCAACATGACATGACAAACGTCCAGAGTTTGAACCCGGCATCAGTGTTTGTTAGAAGTTAACTTTTCAATGTGATCACTGTATGATATGGTGACTTTACTATCACATTTCAGTTCTTTGTTTCATCAGGACTAGCCAGTGCTCTTAGGTTTACTGCACCACTCTGTGTTACATCTAGGTGGTCTTAAGACGGCTGTGGTCACCCTAAACCTTGCTTCACTGGGTGTTACTGTTTTAAGACAGCTGTGGTCACCGTAAACCTTGCTTCACTGGGTGTTACTGTTTTAAGACGGCTGTGGTCACCCTAAACCTTGCTTCACTGGGCGTTACAATTTACTGTTTTAAGACGGCTGTGGTCACCCTAAACCTTGCTTCACTGGGTGTTACAAGTTACTCAATGTTCTTGTCTTCAGGTTCTTGTTCTGACTCCAACACGAGAACTGGCCAAGCAGGTTCACGATGACTTCAGAGCAATCACCCAGACCCTGGAGGTCTTGGTCATTTACGGGGGAACACCGTATGGACCTCAAGGTAAGCCTACATTCATATTTCATTCCAGTTCAGCCCAGGTGCCATAAACCTTTTTTTCTTGAATATACTGAGTATACCATATGTTGTAGGGTATAGTCCCACGGGGGCCCACTTCACGCAATAATGGGTAATAAGGCACTAGGCTTATACTGCACGAAGATCCAAACTTATTTGCCGTAACTTACCAATCGAAAACGGGAGCACTAGATTTACGGCCTTAGTAATGAATGTTATCAATCTGTCGTAGGCCGTGTCCAGGTCCAGGGCAATTAAATCAGCAGATCCGTGGAAAATTGCCATGCCTGCTACATACATACACACACACAAAACCATTAACTGTTCTTTGTAATGAGAGTAACTACAGTGAACCCTCGTTGTGCCGCTAGTTTGCTAGTTTATAGGTCCACGAAGTAACACACACCCCACCCCCCAACACGTTATTGCATATAGCATTATATGGAGAGATCGTGAAGCATTATCACTACCAGGCCATAAACAGGCCCAAGTGTTACAGTTGTTCATAGCGCATGTCAGCGGAGATCGCTGTCATAACGGTTGCGGCTCGCTGTCAACAGTCACGCTTAGTTGAGTAGATGACTCGACATGCTTAAGTATCAATCAGTCTACATACTTTGATCACAGTGTCATTTCTTGCATCTCAATGTTACATTTGACGGGAATCGTATTGAAAAGAAAGCTCAATCGACCACCATTTTGTTGTTGTACTTCCGGTATTAAAATCCAGACAATTTACTCATAACATGTTTGAAATTTACTCTGATTTTAGTGAAGAAAAACATGTTAACAATCACTTTGTGAGGAAGTCGTAATATTTTAAATCAAAACACAATGTATGATTATTTAATCGCATACTAAAGCCTATGGGAGTTGTGAACATTTATTAGTCTTGTTG
This sequence comes from Lepetodrilus schrolli, assembly GCA_032361225.1. NCBI lineage: Eukaryota > Metazoa > Mollusca > Gastropoda > Lepetellida > Lepetodrilidae > Lepetodrilus > Lepetodrilus schrolli. Next base: position 18,839 of record JAUTBT010023569.1, read on the forward strand.
ACAAACAGCCGATTGTTTAACTAGGCCCCGAGATTATGAAACTTTTTTCTTACTCGACTCAGAATCATACGTACTCACTTGAGATTTTTGCCAAATTGGTGATTATGAAACTCTGAGTACATGTTCAAGTGAGCACAGAGTTTACAGTTGAGAACGTTTTTCAATACATTTTTTTCCCGGGGTCAGAAGTGGCATTTTGGAACTCTTTGGTGTATTAATTAGAGACTGAGGTAAGAAGGGTATAATACAGACTGGTCCCACGTTTTACATATAGTCCCCATCGTGTACACAGAGCACTATGTTGACTGCGTAATTGTATGATGTCCATTTCCCTGTCACTGCAGAGCAAGTGATGTGGAATGGTGTGGACATTGTGGTTGGTACGCCAGGCCGAGTGTTGGACCACGTGCAGAAGGGCAACCTAAAGCTGAACCAGATCCGCCACGTGATCCTGGATGAGGTGGACCAGATGCTGGACATGGGCTTCGTCCAGTCTGTCGAGGAGATCCTCCAGGGGGCGTACGAGAGAGGTGAGCGGATCCCGGATGCCGTATCTTCAAATTGGTTATTGCAACAGCGACAAATTGGTACACTTCTCGATGACAGAATATGCAACATAGTGATCAAACTATTGTTTTTGTACAACCTATTAATATATGAATAATAATAAGACTAGTACATTTTACTATTAGTAGTACACAGTAATCAATAATACATATATAATTCACAAATGTTTGGCCTCTATTATTTTTTTAATTTTATTTGTTTGGTCAATGCACATCACTAGAGTTCTAACTTAGGCTCTGCACAGCTTTTCTGGTTTTGGAGGTTTCCTCCTGTAAACTGACAAGCTATTTTGTGATCGAAATAATCTTGAAATTGACTCTAAACCCAAATTCAAATAAATAAGATTCTGTTGACAGATGGCGAAGACAGTCGACCCCAGACCTTGCTGTTCTCGGCCACACTCCCACCCTGGGTGTCGAAGACGGCCAATAAGTACATGCGAGAGGACGTGAAGAAAGTAGATCTGATTGGACAGCAGCTGAACAGAACAGCCACCACAGTTCAGGTATGTTACTCTGGGTTTGCACAATGTCAATTGGTGGCTTTAGTTGTAAGATTTTCTTTCTTAAATAATATAGTTTCAATCACATGAAACTTCATTCAATTACTGTACTGTGGAAAATATCCCTTCCTTAGTTGCAGGTGTTACTCATGAGTTGTCTTCCCATGCAGAGTTATCTTCCCTTCGTGTTAAACTCTATCGTTCTATTTGTGATTTCTTTGATAGGGAAAACAAATGTGAAAATCTTGAATGCCCAGATGTCACATACACTATTATCCTATCAACAACATATCAACGATAGAAACTTACCTTTAAAACCTTCTAGCCCAAATAGTGATACAAATAACAAATGTTTACAAAGAACATGAATTTCTACTAGCCCTTAGGATAATTTTAGCATTGAGAGAAATAGGGTTAATTTATATCCCTGATACCGTATATCGTGGGGTATAAGCCCAGGGGGCTCACTTCATACAATAATGGATAATAAGGTACTGGGCTTATACC
>JAUTBT010023580.1:0-20413 GCA_032361225.1 Lepetodrilus schrolli
TGATAAAATGCTAATTTATTCTTTATGACATCATTGGTCACGTGACACCGGCAAGGCCTTTTCAAACCGGGCACGTGTGGAAAAACAGACAGTTCTCCCCAGCAGTCGCGAAGTGATCGTTGTATTCTGTGAATATCCGCAACACCCTTTGTAAAATGTCTGGCGTAAGTATCCTTATGATTTGTTACTACTCTAATCATATGTTTAGTTCCTCTAAATGCCTGTTCTTTTTGTATATTTGCGTTTTAGCAGAACTGCCATTTTGTTTGTGGCTTGTGAATCTAGACAAAATGGCTTCGTGACCTACATTCGTCTAACCAGTCGTTAATTCATGTCCTCGACGATAATTTTGCTACGATAACTTCAGCTGAGCATATTTACCGACAACAAATGTGTGTCTGTTAAAATACGTTGATCGGGGAATATTGTGTTGTCGTTGACCTGAACAGAGTTCAACGGTACCAGTTCAACCACGTGGTTTTTAGAACAAAGGACATGTATCCTGTCTCCCGTCAAGTTTTGTCGTGTTAAGAAATTTGCTGGAATACCACAGTATTCTTGATGGCATGAACATACTAAAGCCTGTCTTGCTCATTTCATTCAAGAAATCACTTTTCTAAAGCAAATAAACTGATCGATATGAAATTAAGTCTCTGGAATAGAAAATCTTTGAATCCAACCACGGACGCCTTTGTTTTTGTTGGCAGCTATCTTTCGAGCTCAGATCTCCATACTTGGGCATTTAGATTGCTTGACTGATCTTTTATAGCTTGGGGGGGGGGGTGTTTATCATATTTTACCTAGCTTAAATGTATATTACACCAATGCACAACCGATTTGTCAACAAAATTTGAATTTGGAACAATGTCTGAATGTATGACCACTTCGCCCCATCCCACCAATATATTTTCCGCTCTATTTTCGTCCCCAACTTAAATTTGTAACACATAGTAAAATGGGATGCTTTGACCGTATATAGATAGTTTCGGTAATTTGCATTAATCTGGAATAATTTATCTGCAGTGTAACAGGAGACAATTTCAGTTGACCTACATTACCTTTATATTCAATTCTCAACATTTTTACATCCTATTTTTAAAAAAAACAATATTACATTTATTCAATCCACAACATGTTTACACTTAATCACGGATAGAAATAAACACTAGCTATCCCGTGCCATTTCACGCAATGCTAATGGTATCCTAAGGGGTGATAGAAACGGCATGTTGTGTGTAAACATTTGTTATTTGTATGACTATTTGGACTAGTAAGTTTTACAACTATTGCTGTTCATGAATGTACTGTAATTATCAACTGAATGTTTATCCATTTACATATTGACAATTTTAATACGAATTGGTTATTTTTGGTTCATCACATTGCATTATTTGAACTTTTCTTTCCTGCAGTTTGGAGGTGGTAGAGGACGAGGTGGTGGTCGCGGCAGAGGTGGTGGTGGAGGATTCGGCGGCGGCGGCGGTTATGGAGGTGGTGGCAGCACTGGTTACGGAGGAGGTGGTGGAGGCGGCGGCCGTGGTGGTAGACGGACAAACAGGGAGCACCCCACAGACCCCGAAGATGAGCAGTTCCGCAAGTTGTTCATTGGTGGGCTCAGCTACGAAACAACTGACGAGAGTTTGAAGTCGCACTTTGAGCAGTGGGGCGAAGTCGTTGATTGCGTTGTTATGAAAGATCCCAACACAAAGAGGTTTGTTTTCTTTGTATAACCTAATTTTGGAACATGCTCTTAGTTAGTTTTTCCTAATTGTTCAAAGTGACACCCATTTGTTGTAGTAGGAAGTAAAATTTAGTAAGTTGTCGGTAAGTTGCTCAACGATTCCACTACAGCAAGGTTCTTTACACATTTTACAGATCCAGAGGTTTTGGCTTCATCACATACTCTAAGGCATCAGAGATAGATTCTGCGCAAGCCAACCGACCACACGTCATCGATTCCAGAGAAGTTGAGACCAAGCGTGCCATGCCAAGAGAGGTTTGTCATTTGGATAATTTAGTTTTTGTATATTTATATAATGTATATTTCTTGTGCTTTTAAAATTATTTGGATGCTTTTCCTCAGACGTGTCTAGATGTTGCACCTCATATTTCGCCTCTATCTGTATCTCTTTCCCGTTCATGTTTGTAGTTTTTTGCATTGTACATTTACAGGAAGGAGGTGGTTCTTCACAACAATCTGTGAAGAAAATGTTTGTGGGTGGAATCAAAGACAGCATCACAGAAGACAACCTGAAAGAAGTATTCACCGAATTTGGGGAAATCACAGCGATTGACTTTATCATGGACAAAAACACTGGAAAACCCAAGGGCTTCTGTTTCATCTCGTACAACGATCACGACTGTGTCGACAAGGCTGTGTGTGAGTGAATTGTTCATATTAAGTGTAGCATTGCCAATTTTACGTTTTAGAACTAGCAGTTAGAATACTGCCCAGTTAAAGTTAATTTGTCTGTTGTGCTCTTGTCGCAAATGGATTTAAGATTCATGCAGTGCCTTGAAACTCCATCACTCGTGCTCTTATTGTTGAACTAAAATCTGTACAGCATCCATTAGAACAGTATGAACTTTATTTTTTACAGTGAAAAAATTCCATCAAGTTAATAGTCTTCAAGTCGAAGTTAAGAAAGCCACATCACGAGAGAACCAAGGAGGTGGTGGCCGTGGTGGCCGCGGCGGTAGAGGAGGAGGTAAGTGTCGAAGCAAAAGTTTAAGATGTGTCCTTTTAAAAAGTAAGGTAATTAATCCTGCTCATGAAACCTATTGTCAGTTTATAAATGTGTAATGTTATTTTATTCTTTAGGTCGTGGTGGTTACCAGCAGGGTGGTAGCTTTGGAGGCAGTGGTGGCTATGGAGATGGTGGCTATGGAAACGGCTACAATCAAGGTAGGTTGCTGTTATTAAATATGGTGCATTGTTGCAAATACCTTTTTTTGGGAGTTCAAAACTAATTCCTGTTGATTTCCACCAAATTTGGCATACTGTTTTCACCATCACATTTTATTCCAGTATTGTTACTCGGCTCCATTGTATTTGAGGTGAAATATTCCTGCTGTGATGTAGAACAATTCACTCATGCCCATTTATTTACAGGCTACGGAGGTGGTGGCGGCGGCTACAACCAGTCGAGCGCGGGTGGCTACGGAGGTGGATATGGTGGCGAAAGCTGGAACCAGAGTGGTAGCACTGGCTACGACAGCTATGGCAGTGGAGGTGGCGGTTATGGGGGCGGACAGGCTCAGACCGGATGGGGAGACAACTTCGGATCCAACTACGGTTCATCGTATGGAGGTGGCCCAATGAAGGGAGGCAATTACGCTCAGAGAGGATCGGGACCATACGGGAGTTAGTAACATTGCTAGTCTTGACGGTAAGTTGCAGTGTTAATGTCAATTGAGCATTATTCTAGGATAGGGAACAGAACCTCCTACGGTTATGTTAATGGGAAAGTTAGTTCTGGGAGTTCGGAGGTAGGATTGAGTAATGCATGCCTGGAATGTAGGGAGTGGCGGTGAGCATTATTTAATTATCTAGGTTTCCTGCAAGTATATTTGTGGGGAAATTGGAAATAATTTTTATTTTAGGTAATCACGAAAAGGATAGTATTAATTGGAACAGGTCAATATTTTATTCTATGGATATTCTGTAACGATAAGTTATTCTGAAGATTTTACTGACTATTGAATAGGCCAATATTTTATTCTATGGATTTTCTGTAAGAGTTAAGCTATTCTGAAGATAATTCCTGTCTATTCATCTATATTTTTGTATGTTTATATGCTATGAAAGTTTGTCCTAATGCCTAGGCATTTTGTTCTATTAAACTTATCTAGGTAGGCTCTATGAGTGAAATATCTCCAGAAAAGCAGGCAGGCAGATACCTCGAATATCCATAGCTACCATAGCATCCTGACTTCAAAGTGTGAAGTATAGATGTCCTTATCAGGACATTAGGGTGGTAGCATTGTGCAAACGTGATTATAGTGTGCCCCAAGATCTAAGCTAGACTTCATCATTGGACTTGTTTACCTACCAGTAGATACAATCTATGAAGATGTGTAGGAAGCAGAGGACTAGCAGATAGATATCCACGCCTGCAGGTTATTCTTGGAATATTCACCCCGCGAGTCAACAGGATACTTTCTACCAAGCTATCTGTACATAGATGTCGTGACAAGACCCTTATTATGTTTTTAATGTTCATGTGGAGACTTCATTATTTTATTATGTCCGTGTCGTATTGTGAAATCATTGTATGTTTTGGTCATCATCACGAAAATAAATTTGTATAAAATATTTCTCAAATAGTCTTTTCCATAGATTTCTGGCAAATAAACATTGCCATGTTAATCTCGACACCCTGAAATCCTACGCTACTAACAAATTTAAGAAACTTGTTTGTTGGAAAGAGGATGTTGGTCCAGCAAGCTTGTTCACTGTAGTCTTATCAAGCACATTCAAATTAAGTCTGTCCAAGTACTGACACAGTAGCATGCTGATAAGACTGTAGCCGTCTAATTATTGATATTGATTAGATTTGCTAGGACTGATCATGCATCCACCCAAAAAAAATGATCCCAGAAAGAGTATTTTGGGTTTGAAATCTCCCTCTTTGCTAGTTTTGGGGAACCTTTGTGTTCGACGTACCATGATCTATCCTAAATAACTAGTATTCATGTACTGTGTGGTGTATGGAAAGTTCATTTGAAAGTGCAGGTTTCATCCAGTACGATGCCCTAGTTATCCTAATAGGTAGAGGTGAGTTGCAATTAATATTATTTGATAAGTTTAACGGATAAGCTTAGCCACTAAAATAGTCAAAACGATTTACTGGTATATTTCTAGACTCTTAGTTGTGTATCCATAGATTATTCTTACAAGTTAAAGAGTAATTTAATCTTGTGCTATAACTTGTGCAGTACCGAGAGTGTCTATTCTGTCTTCTAAAAATAAGTTTTCTGATGTTCGTACAGGTTCAAGATGACTGCGATATTGGCGGAAGTCTGTATCCTGGCTGATATAATGCTGTGTGCATGATCCAACAGGTGAACCATTGAACCTTGTACAACTCTTAATTGGGTATATTTTATATTGTTTCCAAATATGAAATCCGAGCTGCATTTTTTTTTTTTATATCGAAAATCCTAGAACTTGTCATTTATGCACAGTTGGAATATCTCTTTACAACAATAAAATGTGTAAATTTATTGCAAGTCTTGCAAGCTACCTGTTCACTTTCCTGTCCAAATGTGGACATTTGGGGATCTGTAATAGATTTTGAGGATAATCCTTCGGACCCAATTAGTGGCAATTTGATTGGCAAATAAGCAATATGGATGATATTGTTGGTATTGCAGACTCTTCTCCGAGGATGGGTGGACTCTGGCACTGAGCAGAAAGACGAAGGGCTTCGAAAGTTTGAAGTGCATCTTCATTGATCAATACAATTCTTTCAATGAAATTAAAGCATGGCAATTCTGAAAGAATGTTGATTGCATTGCATTTAATATCTCGACCCAGATGAATGAAGACATGTTAGTCAACTATGCCAATGATGAAAAAGTTGATTGAATAAAATGTGGACTCTATTGATTAATGTTGTCATCTTTCATCAATCGTTTGGCATTGTACTTCTCGTGTCTGCTGACGAGTTGTACAGTTATACACCTTTAGTATGTAAAATTTGAGGTTTTGTAACCCTGGGTGCCAGATGCATTTCAGTATTCTTTGGAACGGCATATATTTAGATGACTGTTTACGGATACAATAATGAATTTCACACCTAAATGCACATTACATTACACTGACAAACACCATGTAATATAAATACTAATTTCTTGGATTGATACAGAAGGAACTACGACATTCTGGCGACTCTTCCAAGAGTGCCTGGACCCTAGACATTTGGAAAATGTTCATTGTTAAAATATAAAGCTAAATTTCTGTCTTGACTGCTTCTGAACCTTCATTTGGTTTGTTGAGCAAGCATATTTAAAACGAAGGCACAATGAAACATTCGGGCACCGGGTTACTAAAGTGGAGTAATGTAGAAGGAATACATTTGGTTGAACATTTAGGATAACCTAGCAGTCTAGATGGCACTGTTAGAGTATGACATACTCGTATATATTTTTTTAAATTTGAATTTATATTCGCGTTTATTTCACTTGTATCAAAGCTTGTCAGTTTAGGGCAGGGGGAAACCTGCAACATCCGTAGCGCTGAATGTAGCAGTAAACCTGCGAGCACCGGCTGGTGCTGACAAGACCAAGGATGATAACTGCATTGCCACTAACAGACATCGCATCCTATCAATATCGTGTCAGAAAGGTAACTTTCGTGAACATTGATGCCGGGGCGGGATTTGAGGGCTGGGGGAACCCATAACATCCATAGCACTGAATGTTGCAGTAAACCTGCGAGCACCAGCTGGTACTGTCCAATGATGATGCCTGCATTGCCATGGCTCCGAAGTCCAAACCATTGCCTACCATCTGCCCACATAACTGAACTCCTTTTACAAACGCACCACACAATCGTGTACAACACTGATTTATTGAAATTATATCGCTGAGAAAATGTGTTCCTGTGAACAACCGATGGTGAACACTCGTCAACAAATGTACAGACGGACAAGTTTTTATTCCGTGATACCAGATTGAACAGCATAAAAATTGTATGGTAGCGTGTGTCCTCCATTGGATGCAATACGCACACTGCATCGATGCCTCGTAGAGTTAACCAAGTTCTGGAAGAAGGCTGTGGCAGTTTGTTCCATTCCTGTACAATGGCCACCTCACGGTCACAGCAATTCTGGATTTAATAAAGATGCTGTCCCAGACCAGAATAATATGATAACAAATGCTTCATCAAGTTGCGTTGCATGACATTAAACTCTCCATTAGCAGTTCATTCTAATTAAGGTAGGGCTCACCATAAGTGGGTAGTGGATATCAAAATAATGTATGAGCAAGAACAAAATGGCCACTTGTTTTCAGGATTGGCAGAGATCTTTAATCGTGTAATTTCCCAACATGTAATTTCCTTAACATGAATTTGAATGAAATGGAGGGGAACTGGAATTAAATAGCAAGCAGTCTACATATACCGGTACATACATACAATGTAGGAAATGACATATTTTGTTCAATATTCACAGAATCGACAGATAATGGCTAGAGAAGGCAATATTATCGATTTGTTTATATGTTTAATATTGTTATGGAATAACTTGTCGAGAAAGACAGTTTTAGAATTATACACATACCACGAACCTTTGAAGAGTTGAAAGAGATTTAATTCCTACAAGCACATGTAGTCAGCTGCACATCGATAATTTAATTAATATAACGTGTCATAAACCCACTTTGGTGTCGGCAGCCATCGCACATGGGGAATCACTCTTTGAACTATCAGGCTGCAAGCGTTAATTACAGCTCAACAGAATGTTTGAGTTTGATACTCTACTGTATGCTTGCAGGCCCATGTTGCATTAAATAAAATGAATAATTAATTATTTAACACTATTCTTTAAAAATACAAATTATTTATGCTTCCATGAACTTTTTCTAAGTACTCTAGCTGGCTATAATCTTTTTTTGTTTCTATTTATGGATGAATATTTAGATTTAATAGATCTAACATATAGGCTAGTGTAATATAGTTGTATCCCAAATAATATAAAAACCCAACACGCACAATGGCATGATAATATGATAATCCTAAACCCCAATTAAAAACAAAACAAAAAATAACAAACAAATTTGTGATTAATACTGGTACGGGGCGGGTGGTATCGCAGTGGTAGAACGTTGGACTTCGGAGCCAAAGGTTCCAGGTTCAAATCCCGCCCCGGAGACCTGGCATCATAGTTTGTGAGAGTGACCTTTCTGACACTATATTGATAGAATGCACTGTCTGTAGTGTGGCAATGCAGTTATCCTTGGTTTACTGCAACATTCAGCGCTACAGATGTTGCGGATTTCCTCCTGCTCAAAACTATAAGTGAAAGAATCTTGAAAGCGGCTCGAATCCTCAATTAAAATAAATAAATAAATACTGGTAGGTTATTTAATAAGGTTGATATGGTTTTGAATATTAATTAGAGGTAGGCAGAGACAACATGTAGCCTAGTTATCTGTAGAATATAGATCTACACCAAGATCTATGATATTTTATTTACGGTAAGTGAACAATCAGCAACGTTAATATACTATTACTAGAATAATGGTAAAAATAATACTACGCATTTATTTTTTAATTCCAAATTGTTCATCCAGCATACTATGAGCAGCCCCGAATCCTGAGTACAGAAAGGAGGTACCCAGTCTTATAAAATAGACTATTAAATATGTTCATACCATTTAAATATAAATCAAAATGCACGTGTTACTGCAATCCTACGCATAAGAGAACGGTACATAGGCCTACGATGTCACTAGTCAATACCAATGTGTAGACCAAATGGAATTATGGGTAAAATTTAGGGGAAATCACTACTTTAATCAAACGTTAAATAGTGACGTCGACATTATCACATCATTAGTTAAATGGTGTTTTGAACGAGTTTTAATGCAATCAATACTAAGTGATCATTAAGAGTTAATGTAGCATTAGCGGTTAATGAAGCCATTAGTTAATAGAGCTTTGATACAACCGGGTCCTGTTCAATAGGTGCCATATCTGGGGAAAGAGCATGGCATGGTGTTGATGTTGTTTGCAGCTAGGAAGAACTATATGAGGACAAGCATGATCTTGCTGAAAGGAATGCAGGTGAGGATGTGCTTGAAACATGAGCATAACAATAGGCTGTAAATGCAGTGGCAATGCAGTTATCATCCTCGGTCTTGTCAGTACCAGCCGATGCTCGCAGGTTTACTGCAACATTCAGCGCTACAGATGTTGTGGGTTTCAAGAATCTTGAAAGCGGCTCTAAACCCAAATACAAAAAAACAAACATGCATGTGTCCGTATTTCCTTTTGCCTACACGTTTGCAATATGGGGACATAACTTGAGGTGATGCGACTCAGTGTAGAGGGGAATCACCTAAGTATGCCTTGTTTTGTTTTCATTTAGTGATCTGCCACGATTTATAGTTATGGTCATCTAAATATTAAAATATTGATAACCAGTTGAACATGAGGAAGAAGTAGTTGGGATGTATAAAGTACTTGTGTAGTCAAATCAAATGCATATATTTTCATGTAAAACTTTCAGACCATTATTTAGGTCAACTACCTGTGATTCTATGCCTTTAAAGTACTGTGTAGTGTCACTTTTTCGGGGTAGCCCACCTTTCGTACTATTTACTAAAACGCTGCTTCCGCTTCCAAAACTCAAAGAATCATGCCATCTGTCGGATATATTTGACGCCCGACACTTCCCCCGTTACATCACGCAGAACTGGTATAAATGTCATCGAACAAAGTGAAACATTAGAAAATTTAGCTGTGAGCTTAATGCACATTTTAATGTGATGTAAAACATTTACAAATAAATAATTGCAACGTCTAAATAAATATCAGTCAAATCATCATGTTTAGCATCAAAAAGCATGTGACCTCAATGGAATGTCCCTTGTCAATTAAAAAATACATGGGATCCCGTTTGGGTCATTTCTTTTATTGTTTTTGTCAAGTTTACAAACGAAATTTCATATTCATCATAAAATGTCTTTAAAATGACAATTTTTATATAGACAAAATTTAATTTTCAAGATATTTTCAGATTGCATTTCGTATTTCTATTTCTATTTAATGGAAATTAACATTATTTTAACCATTTTGTGGTTTATTTGTGCTTAGGAATTTTGCCAAGCAGTTTCTACAAATCTTGTACCAAGTTCATATCCGTAAACAAACATTTTCCCGTTTACCACGGCAATGGGTATACATCAGTGTCATGGCCACCGAAGTAATGACTTCGCTTTGGACGGTGTATCGTTAAATTTAGCGTGGTAATAGCAGTGTTTTGTGATAAAAGAGCGAGGAAGTGAATGTTATTTACGTTTAACATTAGAATTTCGATACAATCATCAATACAACACGTGCAGATCGCTTTGAACATTAATACCACGAAAGCGTGTCACTCGATGGCGTACTAAAAAAAACCTAGGTGGTGCGTTTCTAAAGGAGTTCAGTATATAGTAACTAGCGAGTTATGATAAATATTAATTCCTATGACTAATAAGACGGAGATTTGCTCTGTTGAACGTATTATTTTTCATACATAAAAATACTAGTAGTTTAAACATTTAGACATGGTCATAGTACATGCTGTTCCAGCTGACTGAGAACCAATGAAATCACGCTTATTATTAACCAGCCAATATATCTAACCCTAGATTAACGGGTATAATCTATGCACCAAATCGGAAAATATTACACACAGGATGGTCTACCAAAAAAATAAACAATTCAAAACAACCGCACATCGAGCTCTTGATCACGTGACGGGCACCTTGCTTCCGTTTTTCGACGCGCATGCGTCAGGTTGTTAATGGCGGTCAGTGTTGACGAGCGAGGCACCTGGGCGCGGAGCGGAATACCTTGCATTTGACTCACCGGGGACGCCGTGTTTGTTCGCGAAGTTAAACTGGTCGGGGCCGATCCAGGACGTATACAGGTATTGTTCCGTACACTGTCTCCCCGATCGTATTTTAAACTGCAGTAATTTACTAGCGAACCTTACCGGGAACCGCGATATTTCGAGGAAATCAACAGATGTCTGCGGGACAATTAATTTTATTAATGTTATTCAAGTCGTTTACTTATTTATCTATTTATTAAGCATGTCCAGATGGTATGTATACACCCGTGTGAGGTGTAAGATTACGACCGACCTATGCATCGTAGCTGTGCAATACCTGTATCTTGCAATCAAATGGTCAGTGAAAGAGAGACTTGCAAAGGAATCTTTATATTTTTTACAAACTTTATAGGCAGAGGAATCTATCGTCTAGTATATTAGTAGTAATGTTAATATATAGTGACATTGTTAATAAGGTATCTTGTATTTTGGGTTCATTTTAGATATGAACATCAACCTAGTATATGGTGGTCAATCAGCATTCGAATAATACCGTTTTAATAATAATAATAATAATAGTAATAATAATAGTAAATAGATTTATATCATCCTACTACTTAGATGTCAGTCTTTTATAAAAAATAAAAGACTGGATCTAAGTAGGAACTAGTTGCTGCGTCCCAGCACCAGTCTGGGCAGAAAGAAGCGTGTTAATTCTACTAATGATACTACTCAATCAATGGTAATTGCAAGAATATTGTGCCATTGTTCTGGGAGATGACCCATTTGTGCAATGATGACACTTAAGTTCTATGTACCATGTAGGCCAGTGTCGAAAGATCCACACTTTTTTTTTAATCCATAATGGTTGAGTATGTGAGCGAGTGAATTAATATGGATTTTAACATCGTTGTGGGAATATTTCATCCATTTGCAGCAATCGGGTAAGTGCGTAATTGAGTAATATACAGTGATACAGTGATTGCCCTGAAACTGCTTTCAGTTTATAGGTATGGTCAGGTTGCCATAAATGCTATTTTTACATTCATTTAACATTTAGATTAAAAGCTGTCAGTCAATACTGTGCTCACTCATGTAGAATGCTCGTAATGTACTGACAATTGATTCCTAAAATATAACCCTTGGATACACGTAATCATTGATTTTCCATCGATTACTTTAAGGCATACAATCACCGTTTTGTTTACATATTTCATGGTAAAACATATTTTTACATGAAAGTATGTACGTTTGATTAGTATTTTGGGTAACCATCTACATTTTACGCATATCCTACTGGTTTTCAATATTTTCATATTTTATTATTTTAAAAATATGTATAGTTACATAACCTTATTGGTATCAGTAGTCGTGAAAGGTTATTTTAACTATGTTCAATGATTGAAATGATCCCCCTTAGGGTATTAGACTATAGAAAATTGAGATATTACAGTACATTACCAACTGATTATTCAGGTTTTACTGGAAATGTAAACTGCAATTGAATTTTACCTATCCTACAGCGGTGAAAATATATTTTGAGGTACAAAAGCGATTATATGTATGCTAAGTACATTTACTTTGCATTTTTGACTCCAATTCGGTCCAAAACGACAACTTAATCTGTGATTGTATGCTGTATGCCTTTAAAATTTGTAATTAACATGATAAATACATTGTAAAATGTAACAACATAAAACTGTAAGTACAATTTATGTTTGTAGTTATTTCATTAAATAAATATGCAAAGAAAGAAACATGCAAAATAAACGAGGCTTTTTTTATTTTTCAAGGTTTTTTGTGGATGGGAGTACACTCTCTTCAACACATTCTCGTTAGAGTTAATCCGTGCATAACAGACAAAGTTTGTACATGCACTGCTTAACACGCATGCATGCATTGCTAAATAGCTCATACCTGGTACTATATGTGTAGTTCAAACCATCCGGCTATGCCTGATACCATGTCAAGTATCCTATGCACAGATGTGTGACCAAACAGGTATTGAGGGTAAGAATATATCTGTTTTTATTCACTTGGATGGTTTTTAAGGTGGTTTTGCCACTAGATATACCAGTATATTTATTCACAAGGGTCAGGTGGAAAGGCTATGAGTATGAATGTGTCGTCAATTGATATTTGGTGGAGGTCATAATTCAAGGAAATGTTTACTCGTTTAAAAAAATATTTTCCAATTATTGTCAAATATTTTAAAATGGTCTTTATGTTTCATTTAAATTTTTTTTTTATGTATGTGCATTATGTATCATATTATTTCTGATTTGGTTTCATCTATTTCCTGATTCTGGCAACAGTAACCATGGGACAAAGTCACCAAAGCCATCCATCAAGTCATCCAAGTGAGAAAACATAGTAACCAACAAGATGAACGAGGCGGATATGGACAATAGTGAAGGCCTTCCGACGGTCAAAGGTGACCCGATGGTCAATGGTGGTCCAATGGTCAACGGCGAACCGGAAATCGTGACGGACATGCCCACGGTCCAACTGAAGAAGTCGATGAACCTCCTCAACTGCACCTCGCTGCTGGTCTCCATAACTGGACATTCCGCCGTCTTCATCGCCCCATCCATCATCCTCAAGTATTCCGGTTCCATAGGCATGACGCTCTTGGTCTGGATCATCGGAGGCTTCATCAACCTGGGTCTGGCCCTCTGCTACACGGAGATGGCCATCGCGATCCCCAAAGCCGGCGGTCCGTACGCCTATATCCTGCACACATTCGGGCCCCTGCCAGGCTTTCTGATCCTCTGGGGCTACCTCGTCCTCATTTCGGGCCCCTTCTGGGCGTTCCAGGCCAAGACGGCAGCCATCTACATCGTGAAAGCGGCACTCCCGGGGTGTGACATGCCAGAGATGGAGTGGGGGGTCAAGCTGTTCGCTGCATGGATACTGGGTAGGGAGGCCATAGTTACACAGTTGCAATGGCTAGACAGTTGGCATGGTTACACAGTTTGACATGGTTGCCTTGGTTACATTCAGTTGCCATGGCTTGTTGTTATTGTAGTTGTAAAACAGTTGCCATGGTGAAACAGCTACCATGATTACATAGCAACTATGATTACATAGTTGCTATGGTTATGTTATTGCCAAGGTTACCCTCAGTTGCTATTATTTCAGTTAGTTGCCATGTCAACATTCAGTTATTATGGTGTTCCCATGGTTACACTCAGTTACAGTGGTTGCTATGGTTGCTGAACAGTTATCATAGTTTCATTTAGTTGCTATGCTTACATTCAGTTGCCATGGTCGTACAGTTCCTATAGTTAGTTGCTATGGCCACAGTTAGTTACCATAGGTCTACATTTGCCCTGGTTACAGTTTCCATTGTCACACAGTTGAGTACACGTGACATATCATGATATAGAGATGCAATAAAACTGATAACAGTCGGTTTGAATGTGATTAATTTGTTCTGTGAGGTAAAAAAATTAATATCCAAATAATTCTCGTTTTATCGTTTGCGATTGTATGAGGTATTTTTATGTATGTACAAATCCACTGATTGCAGTGACCCTGGTCGCAATGAACTGTCTGTACATGAAGTACATCACCAGAGTCCAAACATTTCTCAGCAGTACTAAGATAATGGCCTTCCTCATTATCATCATCGCGGGCGCCATTATGTGCGGAAAAGGTAAGATCAAGGGAGGTAATTTTCGTATAGAATTGCATATTGAAAATATTATAATGTTGGCTGTGTTGTCATTTTGAATTTTATTGGTCATCGGTTCAGCGCTACAGATAATGCGGGTTTCCTCCTAAACTGACAAGCCATGATATAAGTGAAAGAATCTTGAAAGCGGATCTGAACTCCAATAAAAATTATTTAAAAACAAAAATTAGTTAAGTCTCATGGACATACGTAATGTTTTTTGTTCCAGGTCACACGGAGAATTTTGAGAATCTTTTTGAGGACACGTCGCAGAATCCTGGTGATATTTCTGTGGCTATTTTCTACTGCCTGTTTGGATACGGAGGATGGTAGGACACAAATGTTTGTCTCTAGAGTATCCCTACGTTAGAGGGGCGGGTGGTAGAATATTTGGACTTTGGAACCAAAGGGCGCTGTTCAAATCCCGGCATCATTGTTCGCGGAAGTTACATTTTGTCGTGATCATGGTAGGATGTGCTCTCTGTACTGTGGCAATGCAGTTATCATCCTTGGTCTTTCAATACCAGCTGGTGCTTGCAGGTTTACTGCAACATTCAGTGCTACAGATGTTGCCCTAAACTGACAAGCCTTGATATAAATGAATCTTGAAAGCGGGTCTAAATCCCAATTTAAAAAAATAAAAAATAAAAAATACCTATATGTATTGGCATGAACACCAGACGACAATTTGTATGAGCAGACGTCTATCTGTAAAGGAGATACTAATATCTTGTGTGTATCAGCAGATGTCAACCTATGTTTAGCAGCAGATGTAGTACATTCGTTTGTAGCAACATCGTCCCATATGGATGAAAGATTCCCACTGTAATGTTAATTAACCCTCTCCATGCTGGATTAGGCACAGACACTGCTCTTAGGGCATCTCCGGTTGCCTCCAGCATGGAGAGGGTTAAGCAACAAATCGCTCACTTTGTATCAGCAGGTGCCAATCTCTGTGTAGCAGCAGTTTACTGAAATATTAATTTGTAAGATTTGTAGTCATGTATGATAATAATTATATGTTCATACTGTAATTGCCATAATAATTTGAACCCACAAATAGTTCAAACACCTAAATTAATTGCAGAAAATATATTTTTCCTGACCCTAAAAATACGAACATGACCAAGTTTTTCAAATTGTAATTTTCTAATTATTCGAACACAATCATTTATTTCAAAACTTTTGAAAAACTAAAATAAAATTTAGAAAATTCTTCATTTATTTACCATTTCATTTAAAACCATATTTTGTACTTTAGTTTGGATGTCCATAATTATACAAACACCGATCATTTTCAATTTCCGTATTGTTCTAATAATTCGAATGGCTACAAATTTAATTATTTCCCCCTGTTCTAATTACGTTTTCATTCTCTACAAAAGTGTAATAACCTATTTATTATTGCATTTATCTTCGTCTCAGGCAAATATTGTTGAACCTTGTTGAAGAGGTCAAGGAACCAGCACGGTATGAAATTCTCTTCAGTGTTATCAATAGCTTGAATCGTCATACTGCTTAGTATCACGGGCATTTTTGCCACTGATTAATAAAGATTACAATTTTTGTTTAAAACAAATTGTAAAGTTACGACTTTTAAAATGAGAGCACCAGCAGCTCTGTACGCCTATGACATTTCTATGGTAATAATTTTCTCTCAAACATTTTCTCTTGCTCAGATATGTATGAATTAATGCAAGAGTATACTCATTGTTCTTCTTTGAGCAAGCCTTTGAACGTGGATTTGGCACAATATAAACATGCACATTATTATTACTATTATTATTATTATTATTATCATCATCATCATCATCATCATCATCATCATCATCATCATCATCATCATCATCAGCATCAGCATCAGCATCAGCATCAGCATCATCATCAGCATCAGCATCAGCATCAGCATCATCAGCATCAGCATCAGCATCAGCATCAGCATCAGTATCATCATCAGCATCATCATCAGCATCATCATCATCATCATCATCAGCAGCAGCAGTAGTAGTAGTAGTACTATGGTTGAAGTTTTTAGGGCAACCTAATTAAAAGTTTGAATGAGTTGTGTTCCTGTCGTATAGAATGCACATGTCAACACATTCTATAGAAAATGTTTGAGAGAAAATTTTCGATTAATTCGAAATTACAATTCGACAACATTAATATTTTAAGTTGAAAATTAATTTCATATTGTATATTAATTTCAGTGATTAATTAAGCTGATTAATTGGATTTGGAATCATTATGCCTATGGTAATAATATTTGAATATTTTCAGAGTAATTCCGGCATCGGTGTACATATCGTTCTTCATCATCATCGTGAAAATAACGCTGGTCAATGCTGCATACTTCACACTGATATCGCCTCAGGAACTCCTGGAATCTCAAGCAGTGGGCATTGTAGGTTTACTTGCCAAACCCCAAACATTTTTTTATGCGATTTCTGTAGAGTGGCAATGCAGTCTTGTCAGTACCAGCCGGTGCTCGAAGGTTTACTGCAACATTCAGCGCTATGGATGTTGCGGGTTTCTTCCTGCCCTAAACTGACAAGTCATGATATAAGTGAAAGAATCTTGAAAGCGACTCATAATTTAAAAAAAATCCAACAAAACAAACAATCGACTAATATATGGAAATAATATTTGAATATTTTCAGAGTGATTCCAGCATCGGTGTACATATCGTTCTTATTGTACATATAGAATGCATTGATATGGAAATGTCTCTGCGCATTACCTGTGCTATATTGTATGAGACTATGGCTACTGTTGAATTCTGTTTCAGCTGTTTATGGAGAGGCTGTATCCACCCATGGTACCCGTCATATCATTCCTGGTGGGTACCATAACAGTGGGCGCTCTGAATGCAGCAATCATGGGTCACTCACGGTAATCATAGTATACTTCTCAGGAAGTTAAGATGGGTTTCATTTGATCCATAAAAATGTGCCTCTAGAAACCTCTATTGTGCCTTTTTACTATTATAAGGGGGCGGGTGTTAGCACAGTGGTAGAATGTTTGAGTTCGGAGCCAAAGGTTCCAGGTTCCACCCTGTGGGCCCGCCATCAATGGTCGTGAAAATTACCTTTCTGACGCGATATTGATAGGATGCGATGTCTGTAGAGTGGCAATGCAGTTATCATCCTTGGTCTTGTCAGTACCATTCAGTGGTACAAATGTTGCGGGTTACCTCCTGTCCTAAACTGACAAGCCGTGATCTAAGTGAAAGAATCTTGAAAGCGACTCTAAACCTCAATACAAAAAAAACAAAAACAAAAAGTAATATTATATTTTCGATTAATGTTATTAATTTTATTATTTTATCATCATCATCATCATCATCATCATCATCATCATCATCATCATCATCATGTGTCTCGGGGAATAAATCCATACCTAGAAAGCATATAAACACATATGTCCCTCGTGATGCTGCTACAACTTGTACTTTATCATTAGCCTTGTTAGCACAATGGGTAGACTAGTTAGTATACATTGATTACTTCTATATGAGTGATTCTGTGGCAGTGGCAAATATATTTACAAAATATCTCGAGTGAAACTAGTCCCAAAATCGTCCATTTTCACAGGGCTTTATCTGCCCTCAACCATGCTTTATATGCCCTCAACCATGCTTTATATGCCCTCAACCATCATGCTTTATATACCCTCAACCATGTTTTATATGCCCTCAACCATGCTTTATATATGCTGTGTAATGCTTCAAACGAATATTATCCAGACATTATATGGATTTTGGGGCATCTAAAGTATGGCTGGCTAATAGAGAGCCATGATTAAAATACTTATATTACCCAGATTCATTGATGGGTATTTAGTATTTAAACATTTTTTGGGGGGTGTGTAGGGGGTGGGGGTGGGGTTTGGGGGAGTGGTTTAGAACTGATTTCAAGATTATTTTACTTATAACACGGCATGTCAGTTTAGGGCAAGAGGAAACCTGCAACACCTGTAGCACTGAATGATGTTTTGTAGATTATAGCCATGGATGACATTTCCATAGATCATGCTTTTCCATATCCAGGTTGCTGTTTGCTGGGGCCAGAGTTGGACAGGTGGCCACGCTGTTTGGGATGATCCACCCCCGATATCTGACCCCCGGGCCGGCCATTGTACTGCCAGTAAGTTCATCAACTGTCAGTTTCACTTTTAAAGTGGCGACATCATCTTTTCATGTAATGTTATATATTTTTGTAATTTATTATTATTTTATTTCTAAGATTAGTAACAAATATCTGAAAGAAATATCTGAAAGAAATCTTATTTGTCGGGAAATATAGTTGTGTACTAGAATATGTAATAGTGACCATATGGAATAGTGACAGTTAATATATGCAAAGAGGAACTTTCCATTTCAATCTCCATGCATGTTTGTGACATGGACTATTACATTGATTAAATATGACAAATCTGGTGGCAAAGTAAGTCTCAAACTGAAGAAAAATACTGTACAATTAAACACTTTTATCTGAAATGTTATCAATATGGTACTGTTCCAGTGTGGGTGGGCTTTAGTGATGATGTTTGTTTCATTGTGAGTAGGCTCTAAGTGATGCTATTTCAGTCTGTGTGGGCTTTAAGTGATTCTGTTTGTTTAAATGTGGGTGGACTCTGGTGATGATGTTTCAGTGTGTGTGGGCTGTAAATGATTCTGTTTGTTTAAATGTGGGTGGACTCTGATGAAGATGTTTCAGTCTGTGTGGGCTGTAAATGATTCTATTTTGATATGGGTGGACTCTGATGAAGATGTTTCTTTCAGTGTAGGTCGGCTCTTGTGATGATGTTTGTTTCAGTGTGGTTGGGCTCTAAGTGATTCTAATTGTTTCAGTGTGGGTGGGCACTAGTGATGCTGTTTGTTTCAGTGTGGTTGGGCTCTAAGTGATTCTAATTGTTTCAGTGTGGATGGGCACTAGTGATGCTGTTCGTGGGAGGGTTCACCACAATGATGCGCTACATCACCTTGTTCTCCTCATGCATGAGTCTCAGCGTGGTATCTGCCCTGCTCTACCTCCGGTGGAAGCAGCCATTTCTTCCTCGCCCATATAAGGTATGTGAATGTTACTTCATCTTATCCATCAATGGTCATCATAATTTGTGTAAGACTCTCGGAAGCATCCTCTAAAACACAGACAGAGCCAGCACCTCATTACATACAATACTGGCCCTAGGAAATTGGGTCCACATCACCTTGTTTTTAGGTCAGGCCCCGAGATTCCGAAATATTTTTGAGACAATTTCATCCATCAAGCTCAAAGTTTATATGGGGATTTATTAGCAAAACTGAGTTGAGCATGAAATTCTACTGATAAAAATTTCGTAATTTTGGCGCCAGGATGAATAATAATTTACAAAGACTATTAGCTATAAGCTCCTGTTAGTCGTCTGTTTTTTTTTGACATATGAGATAAGTTATGTCCTCTTTCTAGATGTAATATTGATGTGTAATTAGTGGGACGGATTGATCCACTTCTTTTTGAAAATGTCATCACTATTTTTAGAATACCCGTCATCATTCACTACAGATTTGGATTCAGAATAAGTGTATACTGTCCTAGGGTGTCCGGGCTCTAAACCCCCGATTTGAAAAAAAATTAGAAACCTGATAACATATTATGTCGACTTCTCCAACAATGTCAACTTCTCTTAGGTATTTCTGGCGATCCCGGTGTGTCAGGTGTGTCTTGGGGTGTTCATCCTCAGCCTGTGTGTGTATCAGAACCCTGTCCAGATGGGTGTCGCCTTCCTCATCATGTTCCTCGGGGTGCCCGTGTACGCCGTCATCGTGTCCTGGAACCCCAAGCCCAGCATCATCACTCGCTACATAGGTAAGAGAAACACTGTCAATCAGTCATTGGATCCAAACCAAGGAGCATCAGTTTGTTGCAAGGACATCTTTGGACGCGATATTAAATTTGTTTTAACTTTGGAGCCAAAGGTTCCAGCTTCAAATCCTGCCCTGGGAGCCCGGCATCAATGTTTGCGAAAGTTACCTTTCTGACAGGGAGCACAGTGGTGGAACGTTGGACTTCGGAGCCAAAGGTTCCAGGTTCGAATCCCGCCCTGGGGGTCCGGCATCAATGTTCGTGAAAGTGACCTTTCTGACGCGATATTGATAGGATGCGATTTCTGTAGAGTGGCAATGCAGTTATCATCCTTGGTCTTGTCAGTA
>JAUTBT010023591.1:0-20413 GCA_032361225.1 Lepetodrilus schrolli
CTGGGATGTAAACCAAGTTGTTTTGGATTACTAACATAACAAAGAGGTAAATCCACTGAAACATTGTAGGAATATGTGCATTTTAATTTTGGCCAGGACATTCTATATATATTGTGACCTTTTACTTTTAATAACACTTTTTTTTATAAGGCAGACAAACTGTAGATAAAATTATTCTTTATTTCATCTTATTTTTATATTCATTTATTCATTTTATTTCAACTGGAAGGTTCTCAAACAGTATTTCAAACCAAAATGATATCAAATGTCTTTATGTCTTGGGCAACAAGCTATATTTTCCGCATGCCCCACTGGTTTTCAATATTTTCATATTTTATTTAATCTAGTGATAAAAAAATACAAAACTATGAAAAAACTATGACAATATTAAAAACCAGTAGGACCTCTGGAAAAATGGTATGATCATACATTTGTGTTCACAATAAAATGCCAATCTGCAGAGAGAAAAAAAAAGATAAAGTTACCTTGTGATATTGATAGGATGCGATGTCTATAGAGTAGCAATGCAGTTATCATCCTTGGTCTTGTCAGTACCAGCTGGTGCTCGCAGGTTTACTGCTACATTCAGCACTATGGATGTTGCAGGTTTCCTCCTGCCCTAAACTGACAAGTCGTGTTATAAGTGAAAGAATCTTGAAAGCGACTCTAAATCCCAAATTAAAATCTTTTATTTTTAAAATGGATGTGAACACAGGGATAAAACAGATACAGTCCCAGACACAATATGTACAGTGTTGTACTTATATTTGAAGTATGTTCCGTACTGATTAGAATATGTTCATTTATTATTTCTAATGGATATTTAATCAATTAATAAATTAAAGTAACATACATCTTGCCTTGTATGGAATGACCCATTGCCATGAAATAATTTACAAGTTCACTTTAGCCAGCCTTTCTGCAATGTCTAAACAAAGAATAGTTGTGGAATCTTTTTTTTTGTGTTCATGTTTCAAGTCTAGCGAAGTACACTATTTTAGAACTGCTGTGAGTCATTTCCCCTGGGATCTGTGATTGGCTGGGCCAGATCAGCTGACATACCATGCCCATGATGACCTTCCTGAATATGTGTTTTCCCTCCCTTTCAAGAAGTCTTTGTCTTCCAAATATACAATAAACCTTTACATATCCACAATACAATTCAGATTTCTGCTGTGCTTCAGTATATATAATGCTCCTTGCATGTTATAATAATCTCATAGAACTCAATTGTTGTTGCATTCTATGGATATTCCTGTTTGTGCATTTATTAGTGTTTGTTGCATTTCTTGGTGAAAATGCAATGGCATGTTTCTCAGTCGGCTATATATGTTACTTGGAATACGGTCTAATCATAGCTCGCCATTAATGGCTGTTGGTCTATATTTATATGATGGTGAAGAATTCATTGATGCTCTTAGTCTTATTATGCTCTCCCGATTTCAATATTGGCAAATATTTTCCTGAGGAAAAAGATGTATGCACAATAATTGGTATATAAATTTATTCTTGAAATTATCTCCTTGTATATTAATAATTTGTTACCATTAGTTACTCATTATTTGTTTCATTAGTGTTGCTGTATTTTTATTTTACATCAGTAAATTCATTTAAAGTATTTTTTATTGCTAGATCTCTTTCATTATTAAAGGCATACAATTACAGGTAGTTGACCTAAATAGTGGTCTGACGAAGTTTTACATGAAAATATATTCATTCGATTTGACTCCACAAGTACTTTATGCATCCAACTAGTTCCTCATGTTCCACTGGTTATCAATATTTTAATATTTATTGAATTAGATAACCGTAACGTTAAATTGCAGCAGATCACTAAATGAAAACAAAACAAGGTGTTTCCCCTTTACACTGAGTTGCACCACCTCGAGTTATGTCCCCATATTGCAAACTTATAGGCAAAAAGAAATACGAATATATGCAGGTTACATTATTGGAAGATTCTGGAGATTCAAGCAAAATTCCATAAGAGGGGGGGGGGGGGAGGGGGGGGTTGCAGTGCAGTGGAGATACAAACATGATTTTATTTATGTCAAGTTAATGTACTTTGCAGTTGTAGCTATGAACTAGTCTAAAACAAGCATAAATATCTGTGATTGTATGCCTTTAAAACATTGATCTACTGAGCAGATTTTATGCTAGATTGTGTTGTAATTATTGCCAAAACACTGCTGCTTGTCTGTACATGTATCCAGAAATTGTATCGGCCCTGATCTCCAAAGTAACATCCATTCATCTGTTGTTGCCCTCCGATCAATATTCTTGATAGCGATGAGTCAGAGGATTATGCAAACTACAAACTTCAATTATTGTAATATCTGTGACACACATTCAGTCATCATGGTCGTGCCACAAGCAAACCATGTGCATGGCGTTCAACAAGTATGCCATCTTCTGTCCATCAGCTTACATAGAACATTGCAACAATCTGATATTTATTTTCAGGTGGGGAACGAATATAAATCAAGAACACGAAAAGATATTTTACATTGGCGTGGGTTTATTAAAAGGCAGAAGCCATTCACATTAGGTCTGTGTTGAGCCAGACAGGCTATAAATAGAATGTGTTCCCCTCCCATGTCTTGGGATGGGGGTCACTGGGCCATTGAGGGTAATGCACTGGATCCTCTTGCTTCTCATTCAGCTGCAAACTAGGATTGCATCACTGTCAGACAGAGACAGCCTTTGTGTGCCAACAGGGTAGAGTGGGGCCAGATGGCTGGCTGGCTGGCCTTGAGATGTGGGCTGTGGGGGTGGGGATTGTGGTTAGAGGGTTGGGGGTGGGAGCGGTGCTGGTGGGGGATGCAAGGTCAGTCAACTCTGGTAAGAGCAGGATTAGTGGAAGAAAGGAGGAATATGTTATTTTATGAGGATTTCTGAGAGGCAAGAACTACCGAGGTTAAATATTAAAATATTATTTTTCTAGGTTTAATATGAAATTTGTTAGTCTGCGTTGAGTCCAGATTGGGTTTAAATTTTAGCAACCAGGCAACCACTGTTTTATTAAGAATGAAATGTTAACAATAATTTACATTGTGTGGGTGGATGGTAGTGCAATGGTAGAGCATTGGACTGCAGAGCCCAGGGTTCAAATCCTATCGGGACAGCATCAATGTTCACAAACTCACTCATAATAAGATGTGCTGTCTGTACTTTGGTAATGCAGTTATCATCCTTTGTCTGTCGGTATCAACTGGTGCTCACAGGTTTTCTGCAATTTTCAGTGCTACAGATGTTACAGGTTTCCTTTTACTATCTGAATCTTAATTTAACATGGCTCTAAACTCTAATTTTTTTAATAATAATAATGAAAATACATACAAGTATGAATATGATGATGAACACAGCACGCACACACGCACATGCACACACACGCACACATGCACACACACGCACACACACACACTCATGCATGCACACATACGCACACACTCATGCACACACACACACACACACACACACACACACACACACACACAGGTCATAATATAATTATTGTATATTCTGATAAAACCATCTTTCCCAAACAGATGTTTTGCACTCTGGCATTCCCAGCATCTTTATACTCTGGCAATCTGCGTATATCGGCCAGCGACAATGCATTTAACATTAGTTAATGTTTGAATAAACTGGCATCTCTCTATTCTGTATTCCAACGTCACAAAAGAGGACCAGATACGTTGGTCGACTCCTAATTTATACATGTGATGTGTAAATCAGGAAAATGGAAATGTGCACACCTTACTGGTGTTGACCTGGTTTCCAAATAAACCTATTTTACATAGTAAGTACTGGCTTTCCGAAAACGCCTGGGATTGCGAAGATCTGACTACCTGAAATCACTGTCCTTACTTCCCGACAAGTGAATCTGCTCCCGTTAATGTCCACCGGGCCAAGACGGAAGCCACCCCTATCTCTAAGATATATGATGATGACATTGACAACTTGAGAAACTATTCCATCAGCAGTTAATCAAAATTAAACACTGATTCAAGTTTGGATCATAGTGCATCAATACACCCTGGTGCAGACACTAATTAGTGCATCAATACACCCAGGTGCAGACACTAATTAGTGCATCAATACACCCTGGTACAGACACTAATTAGTGCATCAATACACTCAGGTGCAGACACTAATTAGTACATCAATACACCCTGGTGAAGACACTAATTAGTACATCAATACACCTGGGTGCAGACTAATTAGTACATCAATACACCCTGGTGCAGACTAATTAGTACATCAATACACCCTGGTGCAGATACTAATTAGTACATCAATACATCCTGGTGCAGACACTAATTAGTATGTTAATGCAATTAGTACGTCAATACACCCTGGTGCAGACTAATTAGTACATCAATACACCCTGGTGCAGACACTAATTAGGACATCAATACACCTGGGTGCAGACACTAATTAGTATGTCAGTACACCCTGTGCAGACACTAATTAGTATCTTAATGCAATTAGTACGTCAATACACTCGGTTGCAGACACTAATTAGTACGTCAATACACCCTGGTGCAGACACTTAGTACGTCAATACACCCTGGTGCAGACACTAATTAGTACATCAGTACACCCGGGTGCAGACACTAATTAGTCTGTCAATACACCCTGGTGCAGACACTATTAGTATGTCAATACACCCTGATGCAGACACTAATTAGTATGTCAATACACCCTGGTGCAGACACTAATTAGTACGTCAATACACCCTGGTGCAGACACTAATTAGTACATCAATACACCCTGGTGCAGACACTAATTAGTATGTTAATGCAATTCGTACGTCAATACTGCTGTAGTTTTAGAGGTATATTCAGCATTCAGTTCTGGCAAACATAATCCTTGATGAGTCATATCGTATAGTTGTATATTAGAATATTTAAAGTTGATACACCATTCATAGCAACTTCGAAACATTACGGAATTGAGATATGCACTCGTACCAAAATGGTAGGTTTCCATTACGTGGTACAGTCATGAAATGGCCTTACCAATCAAGACGCACATTACAAAATGAACTTAAATAGAATTCTACATAACTTCTGATCAGATTTTACTTGGATGGTGTGCATTCACTCTATGTATAACAATTCAATATATGACACTGAAAGTGTTTACATTTACGTGTATTTGTAAACGTTAATCACATATTTCGAGTCATCTTCTCCAATTTTCAAAAATCTTTTCACCCATTTCTTCCCCTTAAGTCTGAGTACATATCTTGGATTGTTGCTTGGTCAATCCAAACATTTAAACACCTAGTAAATCAATACATATCTTGTATACATTACTTTAAATACCATATTTGTAAATTTTGTTGCTAGATATGTTATCAAGTGGTTCATGCTGGTCTACTCAGATTGTGTCAGATTGTGTCAGATTGTGTGATTGATTGATTTATTTATTGCAGAATATTGGTGTGTTGTATGATTTGTATGTTTTGGAAGTTTCATCATTTTTCATTTAGCCAGTCTTGAAACTTCAGGCTCTCTCCGAGATATAGGTATTTCTGTCAAGTGTTGAAATGTTGATAATACCAGTGGTTGTTGGTGTCAATCTGTTAATAATACTGTCCATATTGGTTTTATGTGTGCAATATATTTCAAGAAACATTAAGACAATTGGAGTATTTTGTTTGCATGTTTTTACCATCTGTGATTTGGGAGCTTAATTTAAAGACTCTACAATCTAAGTTTGTATTTGTTCTTTGTCTGAAGCTATGCATCAGTTATTATTTAGATTAACACTGGCCCATCCATCTCAAGTATTTGAGCAAATCTTCAGTATTGAATTGCATATTCCTACGTCATCAACCAATAAACTCCAGTAACTTCAAAATGAGTTATGTTTCAGAATAATGTATGTTGTGAAAGTTGTCTGGTATGTGTACTTTGCATACCAGAATGTTAACAGAAAATCACATGATGAATGTTAAAGGCCATGGAACTCGGACAATCTTGCGAAAACATAAACATGTCCAAAATATCTGTGATTATTTCCCAATACCGGGTGTTTACTACAAGCTGGGTCCACATTTAACAACATCCTTTGCTGCTTGTACCAGTCCAGACCTGTAGCATGTTCTGCAGGCAATTTCATTTTCTTATATTTATCATTTCCTAATACCAGAGTTGATTTCAGAAGTGTGTACTTGCTTGAAACCAAACATGCAACAACAACTTAGCCAACATAGTGGTGAAATTAGCCGCATCTATTCTCAGACATCCCCACATTTAATCACCCTGCCACATGTAGGATTTATGTTAAGCACTCATAAACAATTATATTTGGCAATATTTTAAACCCAACGAGTGGCACCCAATGATATGCCCTTGTTCTTGGAATATCCGTCCAATTACTGCATAGCAGCTATTAATATTCTCTATCAGTGACTCATACTTATAATACCAGACAACCCATTGGAGAATGAGATGAGAGATAAATATAACATAAGTCCAGAGGCACTGAACAGAAATAGCAGCCTTTGGGATATCTCCATTTGGAATTCATACACTGCCATTTTGGGCTCATGGTTTCAATAGTTTATAATTATCCAAAATTAACACTTTGAATACATCTATTGCTAATATACAATTATTGTTACTTTACATTGCATTAGTCATCTTTTTACAAAATATTGACTATTGCTTATTTTTTTAAGTTTTTGAATTTTTTTGTATTCATTTTTTCAAATCACATAATTTTCAAATATTGCTGATATTATATATTAATAATAGCACTAAAATTATAAAGCCGGGTATACACTATGTACCTATTCTAAGAAAGTGAAGTGCCATTCTATTTGACGTGGATTTAAATCGTTTGCATATATTTCAATGAGGTTATTCTGTATTAGTAACTACTGGTGCACCACAACACAGCTGTGTATCTGTGTATCTGTGTATCGTATCGCGAGGCTACATATCGATACACAACGATACAGAACTATTTTATTTCTTGACTAATGATCATGGAATAGATGTATGAAATAGGTTCTGATATGTTGAAATATACTTCATTGGAATGAAATGCATACAGAATATATAGATGTTGTGTTCCTAAACATGTGGTACTTGGCCTGTTGGATAGCACACATGGATGCCTGTGTAGACACTGTCCAGTGAACAGCTGAGACCACAGGATAACTAGGAATCCACTATTTTCACAGAACACACATTATTAGTTAGCTGATACTTATTAGTAGAACAATTAGCTATATTCAAATCACACTACTGTATCGATATATCTATCTGTCAGATGAAGTAATATGAACAGACCATTATTTAAATTTATTAAACAAATATTGTTTTGAGTTGTCAATTCGTTATAAATACAATTCAACTTTTATTTCTTCATCAATTTCAAGTAATTCTGTGCGATGCCTTCTGATTGGTTTAGAGCTTGTATTGAAACCAATCAATGATGATATGTTATGCCATTTCTGTGCAGATTTCTCCTAAAGACATTGTTTGTAAATGTGGAGATCACGCCCCCTCTATACGACCAATTTGTTTTACTCAGGGCCAGGGCGAGGGTTAAGCTTAGCATAGACTTGTATATTTGCATCTAGCAACTACATAATCATTGTTTTTGCGATAACTCTTTTTATTCATGGACATTCCCAGGTTATTCCATCAGCTGTCCACCCGCTGTGCCATAACTTCTGATAGATTAATGGCAGATCCAGTTAAAACAAGTTATACAGAGTAATTACCGCCACAAAAACAATGGTCGTCAAAATTGATTTATTTGGTTGCAAAATTGGACCCTAGATGTCTGTGCAATCATGAAATACATCAGCCACATTTAGTAAGGAAAAGGGAGGGGCCCCTGATCTGCACCTTTGCCAAATCGTCGGTGTTGCAATATTCCGGGTTCAAAGTATCTTTTTGGGGTTTTTTTCTTATCAAACACATTGAGGCATTGTATAAGCATGTCATATGACCTGTGAATCATGGTACGTATCATATAATAAGAAAATGTATCATTGCAGGGCTAGTGCATAATGTGACCAAGTTTATGTAAGATGAATAATGAATTATCTTGAAATGTCACAATGTCTATCTTTAAATGTCATTATTGATTAATTGGCTACCATGTAAACTTTAGGATGGTTATATCTATTGATATCTGGGGTTAGTATGATATTAAATACTTAATAACTTAATGAATACAGTAAACTAGTACATTCATTATATTTTTCAATGAGTTCTGATGGTTTTAATGCTATAGAATTATTCCATAACTATTTAAAAATCTGTTGGGAGGAATCTAACCAAGGATATTGTTGACCTTAATAATATCAGCAGAGAATGATAATTGAGACATTCAGAACCTTTGTCCATTTGACAAGTTTAACCACATTGAATAAGAGCTTTATTTGTTTGAAATGGCATTAGAGATATTTTAAGATTACATACATAAACTGCTTGTGAGTTTAAGGCAGGAGGAAACCTGCAACACCCATAGCACTGAGTTGCAGTAAACCTGTGACCACTAGCTGGTACTGATGGACCAATGATGGTAAATGCACTGTATCCCATCATGATCGTATCAGAAATGTAACATCCACAAATGATGCTGTCCCATCCCCCATCCCTTGGCAGGTTGAATAATAGCACTTGGTAACCCAGTACCAGCTGTGCTGTAACACTCAGTGCTACAGGTGTTGTAAGCTTCCTCCTGCCCTAAACTGACATTCAGTAACATGAATGAAAGAACTTTGAAAGCCTCTCTACACCACAAAGAAGCCAAAATCTATCAAGTATGCCTGATGACCAAGTGAGCTTCTCAGTCCTTGACTCAAGTTTTGAATAATTACATCGCTGTATACCTTCCATTGCTTATTTATACCTTCCTGTATTCTAGTACGCCTTGATTGCATTCAACTACTTCCTGCTGTATGAATTCAAGGTTGTCCATATCAGTGCTATGCCCATCAGACCATCTGGGAAATATATACATATGCAGAACTAATTCTATATATTTTAGCTTCCATATCATCAGAATGTATTCATCATGTTGGTATTATTGTAATGGTTAGTGAGACTAGTAGAAGGAATCTACATTAATATGTTAAAAACTATTTTGATATTTGTCTTTTGCAAGGATATTGCCAGGTCTTCTGTGACAGGCTGTACATTAAACCAGCCGACAGGTATTTATAGTACTCCTGGCTGTTTCAATGTTTGCATTGCTTTTGAGTGGTTAGTTAATATACATGCAAGTTGACAGATTTGTATGATTAATCTTGCTGGGTTTCAAAGTGCAGTGCTTCTTTGATACATCATAAAACTACACATTAATTAATAATTAAGCCTAGCATGTCATGTTTTCATTCACTTGGGTCCAGGTAACCTCGGTGGTATTGTAGGATTGCACATGGATTGACTTCCTATATGGAACAGCTTGATGTAAGAGTGACCTCAAACTTAGTATACATCACAAATGAACTTTGATTTGCAACTGGCTTTGCCTACAAAACATAACCATTTAAGATATTTAGAAAATATGGAAAATTGCTGTGATCATGTGACTATTGTGCATATCTGTCGGATAAAAATGTTGAGATTAATTAACATCTATATTCTGTAGCATGTACATGTTAGTTCTTATAACCAATTCATCTATGGGGTACAGGGTACAATTTTGCATGGAAAGGTGTAAATACCTCTACACCCCAACGTTAGTCTATTATAGTGCATGCAAATAACATGTTATAATTTATGATAAACTACAATTTTGTCAATATTTTCAGATTTTATGGCTATGCATGAATGTGTGTTTGCTGAATTATTGAATCTGTTGAGATGTGCAGTGTGCATGGATGTGAAGTGCATTCTAAAGCATCCATCTCATTTGCTTAACATTTAACATGAGCAAATGAAATGTTTTAAGAGTTTTTTTTTTTCTCCCTGCAAAAACCTAAAATCTTGGCTTTCTCAAAAGATTAATCCAATTGTACTCTTTTTATTGTACATCGATGAGATCTTATGTTGAAAATTAACTCATAATATTTGTTATATTTTTTGTTATATTTTTTAATTTATACAATCGCATAATGTTAACCTGTGTTCTGAAAGCTAGATTTAAAGTTATCAACAAGTAATAAATCAATTCTTGGGGAATTAGCTGCTATGTCCAAACTGAAAATGTTCATGTGGAGCCTATCCTCAAATCATCCTAATACAAGCATCCTATATTTGAATAATCCTAAATTTCAAAATGATCAGAATTTACTTTCCAAAGCAGCATTCTTGACTACAGATGACATCTTGCGAGGTTTTTCATGCACACTTTGGAGAGCTTTTGTTTAGTTTTGAATGGAATCAATTCAGGACTATGTATTATTTTGATTGATAAAACTATACGGTCTATTGCAGGTGTGATGCGGCAGAGAAGGAGGACAATTCTATCAGGTATATCTCCAGATTGTCCCACCCCACTCGTGATTCAGACGTGGAGTCGGAGACAGACCTCAGTAATGACAGCGACTTGGACTCGGAGCAGGAATGTGATGGAGGCCATTCTCATGGACCTGCCACTAACACAGAGGAAGAGAAAGTATCTTGGTTATCGTACTGTGCAATACTATGAAGTTTCCATTGTCATCAAACTTGTATTAACTTATGTGCTTGGTCATTTCATTTTACAATGCATTGTCAATATACCTGTTGTGTCCAAAGAAATACTGTCAAACGGGTATTATTTGCGTGTCTCTAATTTGCACTGCTACTACTGGCCATCTTTACTGTATTGCACTGCTACTACTGGCCATCTTCACTGTATTGCACTGCTACTACTGGCCATCTTTACTGTATTGCACTGCTACTATTGGTGCTCCATCGCTTTACTTATGACATTTGACAGACATTCCTAATTAAATCATGCCATGTTATTCTTGTCAAGGTGCATCATGACATTGACTGAACTTAGGGTCTTCTTATGTTTGACATTTATATAATATTTAAGGTAAAAGCAAACCAGCACTATTGTCTGAAGCTTGGAGCTACTAGGTCTTCACAATACAGCAATATTGTTTTCAGAAATTTGTATTAACTTCTTTAGTATTATCATTGATATCCATCCACTTATAATTCACATCTTGGTTCATTTCCGCTTCTCTTCCACACCAATATCTGATGAAGTCCCATTAAACTGTTTGTCCTGGCCTTAGGCAATCAGATCAATCAGATCAATCAGATCAATCAGAATAGCTTCTGTTATAATACCCTTTAGTGCTTTTAACTGGTTCACTCTTACCAGTCAAATGAACATCCCAAATATTACTTCATTATATATATTTATAGCACATTGTCCAATGTGCTTGTCTGACATTGTCTTTGAAATAATGTGTCACTGACTATGAAATTATGTTCACTGACTGAAATTATGTGTCACTGACTGAAATTATGTTCCCTGACTGAAATTATGTTCCCTGACTGAAATTATGTGTCATTGACTGAAATTATGTGTCACTGACTGAAATTATGTGTCACTGACTGAAATTATGTGTCACTGACTTTGCCAAGACAGAAACAGAAACTTGTCATGGGCATTCCCACCAGCTATTTGAGACCCAGAGATCAGTGACACCATAACTTGTGTTGAATATCTTATACACCCATCACTTGTCGTTCATGTATGTGTTGATGAATGCTTTGTGGTGATTGTTTCAGTACTGAGGGTTGTTGGTATTTGATTTATGAATATCTAACATTGTTTTCTTTAGATGTAGTAGTATGTTATCACTCGTTAACCAAGAATCTTTGTACTATCTCGTATACTTATACTCTTCAATGAAATGATCATTTTTGACATGTCTATTGGATGATTATTTTCTATGTTATTTGTTTTGGCAATTCAATATTTGAATCTGCAAATACATCGAAATATGCAAATTTGCCGTTCAGTACTATATAAATAAATAAATGTGTAGTATATATGATGAAATAATAGGTTTCAAGTGCATTTACTTTGCCTATTTTGTAAGACCAATTTATCACTGACATTAAATAGAAAATTTGTGGGAATGTTATCTGAAATCTTAAGAGATGCCTTTAAGAGAATCAGGGTAGTGTTACTGTGAAACATACAATTCAGTGTACAGACAGGACTTGGAGATTATGTTGTGTGTGCTATTTTTACATGTGTGAGACAAGCTCAGCCATAGATGACCAAAGTATTTATTTAGTGCTGCATGATGCCTGGATATATGTGGGTGTATTTCATGAATTGGAATTCCAAATGGGTGTCTTGTGTAAAATTACGACAGTATGAATTAAACTATTTACATTAATGTCTTGTGTTCTGTAATCATGTCCATCTTTTGGTATCCTGAAATAATTTGTCCAAATAATGTAATAACTCTCTTGCATCGGATAACTATACCATCAGATAACAGATAACTATACCATCAGATAACTATACCATCAGATAACTATACCATCAGATAACATAACTATACCATCAGATAACTATACCATCAGATAACTAAACTATACCATCCGATTTGGCAAAGGAAGGAGACATGTTGACCAGTATTCTCATGATGAAATATTTTGAGATTCCTATTTTTGATTTGTTCTCTGGTAAGTCCCAGTGATATCATGGTATAGCATGACAGGCTTCTCACCAAATGATACACTCTGAGTTGTTGGCAAGGACAATAAGGACTGACATATCAGGCATCTGCAAATACCAGAAAATAATATGCATAATATGCTGTTATTTATTTAAATTGGGGTTTAGAGCCGCGCTTTCAAGATTCTTTCACTTATCTCGCGGCTAATCAGTTTAGGGCAGGAGGAAACCTGCAACATCCGTAGTGCTGAATGTTGCAGTAAACCTGCCTGCACCGGCTGGTACTGACAGACCAAGGATATCTGTATTGCCACGTTTCAGACAGCGCATCCTATCAATATCACATCAGAAAGGTAACGTTCGCGAACATGAATGCCTGGCTCCCGGGACGAGATTTGAACCCGGGACCTTTTGCTGCTAAGTCCAATGTTCTACCGTTAATAATGACTGGTGGGTTCAGTCCTTGAACAACATTGAATTGTGTCTAGAATAAGAGTTGGTCAAAATCTATTGTTAAAGCTCGACTGCACATGTTGGTACCTGAAGATTTATACATGTGATATGTATATAGACATAAACAGCAATGGGCACAGGCATAATGCACAGGCAGAGGGCAAGAGACACAGCCATAGAGCACAGGCAGAGGGCAAGAGACACAGCCATAGAGCACAGGCAGAGAGCAAGGGACACAGCCAGAGAGCACAGGCAGAGAGCAAGAGACACAGGCAGAGAGCAAGAGACAGTCATAATGCACTAAATTGGTCCTATCGCGTTATAGGACAGTTACTGTTGTATGCTAAGATGCCTTACAAATTGTAATATCTTCAATTCAAGCCATTATGTAAAACTACTACCTAATCAGCATTGTCCACATCTACACATTGATCAGAATATCTTTGGATCGTGTAAACCGATTAGAATAATGTCATTTAGTTTAATTGCTTTTGAATTACAGTGGAGAACGTGTGGCATTTAACACAGCGATTCCATTCAGTCTGGATGTTTGAACAGTAGCACTGCGGCTACTCATAAAGTACTGTATTAGTGTTTAATGTCAAAGCCAAAATGTCAGAGCTATTTTCGGTCGGATTTTGGGTCCATTATGACGTATTGTGAAGCATTGTCCAAGATCTCGATGTGGAATTTGGATGATTTCCGTCTGCGGATGGAGACGGGGAGTTCATCTATTGATTTATACCTGGTAAATCGGATAGTGATCATAAGTTACCAGACATGTAACCTTTTTAGTCCAATAC
Source organism: Lepetodrilus schrolli (assembly GCA_032361225.1). Classification (NCBI taxonomy): domain Eukaryota; kingdom Metazoa; phylum Mollusca; class Gastropoda; order Lepetellida; family Lepetodrilidae; genus Lepetodrilus; species Lepetodrilus schrolli. The sequence goes on from JAUTBT010023591.1 coordinate 13,872, forward strand.
AGTCGCCAGCGGATGATTTGCTTAGTAGGCATAGAAGTTATATTTGCACCATTGATCACGTGTATAAATGTGACTCGGGAGAGGCATCTCCGGAGTGGTCTGTGTCTCCGAACTTTGGTATATGACCAATATACAGACATGACTATCTCCAGACAGGCTGGTACACTGAGCAATAGGCACAGTCACTGTGCACAGACAGAGCAATATACAGAGACATATAGCACAGACAGAGAGCAAGAGACAGACATAGAGCACAAACAAAGAGCAAGAGGCAGACATAGAGCACAGACAGAGAGCAAGAGACAGACGTAGAGCACAGACAGAGAGCAAGAGACAGACATAGAGCACAGACAGAGAGCAAGAGACAGACATAGAGCACAGACAGAGCAATAGACACAGGCACAGAGCAATAGACACAGGCACAGAGCCATAGACAGGCATACAGCACAGAGCAAATAATGGGTTTTTATTTTCATATTAACCAATTTTATGGTATACAATATAGATGTAAGTCATCGCATATAATAATAAGTTATTTTTGCCATGTTTTCGAAGTGTTAACCGGTCTTCATAAGACATCTCCCAACACGTAAACATTTGTCCCCTCCGTCTGTACAACCACCCCCTACGTTCATATCAACTACAGTCTGACCACCTCAATTGCACCAGGAAACATCAGCAATTAGTGACCATATTTGTTTGGGAGATATGTATTCAACCTTGGTTACTAGATCAAGGTCTTACTTTTATGCGTCTCGGTATATTGGAGAGAAAGGTCCCACACAACACAATTTCCTTCATACAGACACAAGCCTACTTTTAGGCTCAAAGCCAGCACACTAGTTGTGTATCAATCACAGGCTCCCTAATTACACACAGTATACACGTCATGAAGACATAGGTGTCATTAATTAAAGGTTATCATATATTATCGCCGACTATATGTAATATTGGCCTAAACATGTAAAGTATTACGTATGGCATTTATGATTACTTCAGCATACAGGTTAATTATAGCATATGTTGACCTTGCTATAGTCTACATTACCATCTATAGACATCATGTCATCTCAACTGCAAATTACATCGATGAAGTAAGAAATTGACGGAATGTAACTGCAGAAATTAACATGACGTAGCTTACGTCGGCAACAATACAGGCTTTGTCATCCATTGTTTTATATTTGAACGATGCGTCACATGCAATCATTAGAGCTTTTTGTTGATTTGAATAGACACATGTAGTCGCACATGTAACTTTATATGGCTACTTATCATTACATGATTGTGTACAGGTAGGCCTATATCTGCTCAGTGTTTCAATTTTGCGTAAGAAATACCCCCATTTAGCAGGTTATTTTCGTATTTGTAATACAACTCGCGTGTGCATATGTGTTGCAACATAACTGTATATTCAAAATACAGATAGTTTAATTGCAATTGCGGCTTAATTATGTTAGAATGTCACCGTGGTCTTGAATTTAGCTTAATTATGTTAGAATGCCACGTGGTCTTGAATTTAGCCTAATGCGGCTGTACGTTCTAATACGTGTTAACAATCACTGCACGTGACATAAGCTACTGTAGATATGTGTGGTATGTGTATGTATGTATGTATGTATACATAGTGATGCTTTGACACAAGGACGCATGGACTTTCAAGGTCGCGGACATGGAACTTGATTCTCTGCTGTGATTAGGTACAGAACAACCAACCTGTGAAGTAACTAACAACCTTGACGTGTGGTCGAACTCTCTTGCAATATGTATACTGCCACATATATACAATTCTAGACACTACAATATTTTGTCTATGAAGTCTTGCATTATATCATATGATGTATAGTATTGAAAGGCCAGTATTTTATATTGTCCAAGTATACAAAACCGCTGCTGTATTGTTTTTAGATCTAGTTATGAGATAGCTAGACAAAATTCAATACACAGAGCGCTCAAGAATATTATATCCTCCCCCCCCCTCTCTCTCTCTCTCCCTCTCTCTCTCTCTCTCTCTCTCTCTCTCCAGTAGTAGTAGGGTACATATATGCATTACCTCATAACCAGATTAATTTATTATCTACTTGGGCGTTAATGGTAGTGCGTGGGGAATTCCCCCGAGATAATCCTGTGATTTCATTGGCTACCATTTCCATCGAATTCCAGTTATTGTCATCCTTATACAATAGAGTGTGTTCATCTATTGGGGTGATTCTATTATTGGGTAGCATCTTAAAGTGATCATTATGTTATGTATGTGTGTATGCGTGTATGTGCGTGTATGCGTGTGTGCGATATATTACATACCATAAATTACATATGATACATATAATGTATATGCTCTGAAAAATTACATAAATAGCTATGAAAAGTAAAGGAATGTTAAATTTAAAGAAATAAATAAATGGGATGCAAAATTATACAAGTAACATTATGCAACATTGTAATTTATATTAAACTATAGCTGTAATTGGTAAACATGTCAGCTGTAGGTGAAACAAGCGCGTTTGTTTTCATATTTTGAAACACAATGTATTGAAATTATTATCTACATGTTGCGCACGACCTTTCCTGATCAGACTAGATAACTACAATTACAATAGCGCTAGTTTAGCTGAAAATCAATATCGCACTATTATCAGTGAATAGCCTACGTGACACAAACATATTTTGGTGATGGCGGTCGGCCTACGTCCGGCAGAGCGCTGGACAGGGCAAGCGAGGTCGGTACCAGTGTCCTTGTGGAACATTAATAACCTCACATTTGTTGATCTCAATTTGCGTTGCTTCTATCAACTGAAATCTCATAACGAGACAACATGCCCAACATGCACCGCGCGGGGGTGTTGGACTCCCTTCACCTTGTTCCGGGAACGTACAGTGTACGGTCACCGACTTACTTCTCAGAGCAGGTCCAGCGCTGGACAACACTCGCAGAGGCTCATTGTCATTGACATTGGCCGCCATGTACTCTTAACGCTATAGGGCAGCTGTGCTTGTATACCGAACGATCGCCTTTGAACTCTGTGGCAAGGGCTTTTGACATTAGTCATCTAATAATGCTCGTGCATTGAATCTAAATATCGATAAAGTTGTTAGAAAATATCCTATTCATGCATGCTTGGGGAATTGGGTCGAATGGTGGTTTAATAGGACACGGTTCAATTAAATTCTGTTGAATGTAGGCTAATATGATTGCACGGTGAACCACATTTTGAATTTGAAGCTTGAAACGTAATTTATTAATAAAGTAACACATTACAAATAGATCTATGATGTTGACAATGAATTAATTACAGTATTAAAGAAGACTCGTACCGTACTATATATGGTTACGGGTCGTTTCGCACCAAAGCCCGTTCGTACCAACTCCGGGTCGTTTCGTCCGAGTCGTTTCGCGCTTAGTTTCGGGTCGATTCGCGCTAGTTTCGGGTCGTTTCGTACCAATATTTAAACCCATATTTCAATTGTTGTGATCGACAGGGTGTGACACAGACTATGAATAATTATACGTAAAGCATTTTCCATTTTGATAAAATGTATAACTGAATGTGCATTTATATATCTCTTGTACCACACTGTGGGCAGCAAATTAATAGATTTCTATTTATTGTATTCAATGTATGTCAGATATGTCGCAGAACTGTGCGTAACATTTGGTTATATTACGTTAAAAAAGGTTACTTCACTTTAACTTTGCATATAAATAATTATAGTATCTAAATAGTATCAAGTACATACACGATTATCACTTATTACGTATTAGATTATTTTCTTACGAACTATTGTTAGCCTGTTACAAGCAAATATCCATTACATATCCATTTACTCGTGGTAAAAGTATCTGTATTCCAGAAATTACATTCAATAACATCATATAAATTGTATAAGCACTATTAAGAAAGACTTGCCTGTCCCGCAGGTTCGATGTTGCCATCTGAAACAATTGTCGCACTGTAGACCTTATTGTCGTGGACGAACTTTGGAAACGCATGCAATGCAACATTCCATAGCGGCGGCTGCCATTGTGAAAGTGTAGCAGTTATATTTTTCTGTCCGACTTTGTAGCCGAATTGGGAGTCAGAAGTATCATACTCAATTTGCTTACTTTGAAAACGGTAAATAGTAATGAATAACTAAGTTAACTAACACATTGCCCCTATATATGTCTATAGTAGTTGTCGAAACATCTTCAGTGGAGGATTATTGTTGTGAAAACGCTTGATTAATATTGTACCCGTACTCATCGTTTACAGTATGGAATTACTACCTACTAAATGTGAACATTTATTACTTTAAAAAAAAAGACATTACAAAACCATTGGAACGGAGCGACCCGACAGTGGTACGAAACGACCCGAGATTGGTACGAACCGACCCGAAATTGGCGCGAAACGACCCTGGTGCGAAACGACCAGAAAAGACGTGACGCGAAACGACCCGGACGAACGGGTTTTGGTGCGAAACGACCCGTCACCACACATGCATGTGTAAGACCAGTGATTCTGTTTTCTTTAAGATAAATTATGATATATGTGTGTGTGTGTATTGAGAGAGAGAGAGAGAGAGAGAGAGAGAGAGAGATGGGGGGATTCATTATTTGTAATAACGCCGCTATCCCTAATAAAATGCAATACTAATCAACTTAAATGTTTCACTATGAAAGGAATTACTTACCTTCATAGAGATAATCATCTAGTCTAATTAACCACACGTGGTATCAGAAGAAGCAGAGTTTCGTCCTCTTATAACATCAAAAAACTGCAAAAATATAGTGGGCAATGAACGTGATACCAGTTGGTCATACCATGTCAGACTGCTGATTTCACGGATAAAAGTTACAGATAGAAATAACAATATCAGGAGAGATATCGCTCACAAATCTGTCATCGTCAATTACATGTGCAAAATATGCCACTATATACCAAATTGTTCAGTAGGATGTCAGGAATGAAGACTAATCACTGTGTATAGTTAAAATTACTCTGTACTCTTGCCTGCATTACGGAATTTGTATATGTCATTCAGATATTGCCTCGAACATTCATATTTCGGGTCATGTTATGTTAGATGTTATTTTCCATGACGAAGATGACGATGCTGACGATGATAGAGACGATGGTTGCACCAATGATAACAGATGATAACTGAAATGTCGACACCGACAAGAACAACACGAAATATGTCGATTATGACACCGTGCAGAACCATGAGTGGTGTTCGGTGTATGTCTATTTCAGTGATTTTGCACCGTGCACTATAAATGTAGTACTAGTATATGTTACATAATCTTCAAAATATTGACGTACTTATGCCAATCATGCATTTATTTTATTGCCAAGACATTACATGCCCACTAATAATGATATAATGGCCCCAAATCCATTCAAATTCCAATATATGCCAATCTAATATCAGCTATTTCCTTTTTTTTGGTGGGTAAATTTGAAGTTGGAGATTTCACTTCTATTTTTCTTGCTGTAAAAGATTGAAAATATTGTCAAATACCAACCCTTTTCCTAATTGGTTAGTTAAAATGACTCAATTCTGTAAACTAACACCAGTCATTGAGCCATATTTTGCAAATTATATCTTTGGGAGGGTTCGGCGTGTATGCCCTTTACCTTGTGAAAGTTGCTTGAAAATGACGCATTTTGCATATGAGAGCCAAGGAAATGCTATCCTAGTTAGCTTAAATCTGAAGTCACCCACTTGTATCATATACCATTACCCTTATGACAGATTGAACACCATGTCTGAGTCATAATATGGATATTGTGAGAGAGAAAAGTTATAACTTAAGGGGGCATAGCACAATTTCTCATTGTAAACGGTAGTCCGTAGAAAAAGTAGGATTTCATACGTTCCATTGTCTGTACCCTGGTATCTGTGTATGTTAAGTAATATGGCTGGTATTGTGTTCCAAATGAAGTAGGTTCCACGCAGTTTAATTAGTAACTGCTGTATGTTCTCATTAGCGATAATCATTCAATGATTTACAAAGCATAATGCAATTCAAGAAAAAGATATACCATAATATGTTTCCTTAATTTCCAAGTACCCATTTCTATGTTTGTAAAGTAAAGCAATGGTGCAATAAGAAAAACTATTTCTACTATCATTAATAACAAGTACGAATATTGTACCCTTAGAGTTAATTGTTAAGGTATTTAATGCCGTATGGTAATCCATTGATTATGATATACATATACCATTCAGATTGCCTATACTGAAGTGGGTCTTTTAATGAATCCATTAAGACATCGGAAACTCTGAAAGAGGTTTTGCAAAGATAACAATTTCGACATTGTCGCTTTAAGTGCTAACGAATTATTTATACTTATCAATCGTGTGTATACATGTGATGGTATGCTCAGACATTGAGTGAAGGTAGATAACGTGAAGATAAACAAAAAGATGCAAACAGGATCCATTTGGGTTATATATCACCATTGTAAGATGCATTTACAGGAGTTGATTTCTTAAAGATGATTTTCAAAGATATCTTCAGATATAGTTTAAATATAGAAGGATCCGATATATAA
>JAUTBT010023602.1:0-20412 GCA_032361225.1 Lepetodrilus schrolli
AATTAGTGGTTTATTTGATTGTTCTACCATTGTGATGTCATTGCTGTAGATATCGCTTGACCCAATTATTTGATTGTGATGTCATTGTGATATCATCACTACCATTGTGATGTCATAGCATTGCTATGAAGTCACAGTGCAAAGGCACAGCAGCCTAAATATTGATTTCACACTTAAATCTTTATGATGTCTCATTTTTCTTCTTTAAATGACTTTAAAGTGGTATTGGGTGATACATAGAATCTCACCCTCATGTCTTGGAATATCAAATATATTTCAAATATATTTGATATTCCAAGACACTTGGGTGAGCTTCTCTATGTATCCAAGTTATTGCAGAAACCTATCTTTTATTCACACTGAACACTATGACAGCAATAAATGTTATTCTGCAGTTATTCTGGATATTTGCTCTACATTATTTTTGTTTAATAGGTGTTTAGAGCCACTTTCAAGATTCTTTCACTTATATTATGGCTTGTCAGTTTAGGGTAGGAGGAAACCTGCAAAATCCATAGCACTGAATGTTGCAGTAAACATGCGAGCACCAGCTGGTACTGACAAGACCAATGATGGTAACTACATTGCCACTCTACAGACAGCACATCCTATCAATATCGCATCAGAATAGTAACTTTCGCGAACATTGATGCCGGACATCTGGCGGGATTTGAACCTGGAATCTTTGGCTCTGAAGTCCAACGTTCTACCACTGCGCTACCAACTGCCCCTTTTTCTCTACATAAAAAAATGTATATACATAACTACAAAAGTCATAACTCTCTACATATGTCTCATCAATGATTGATCTGTTCAACATTATCCTGGAAACTATATCAGATAAGTTAAGTAGTCAATGGTAAGTTGTTGGAAGGTAAATACCAGGTCATCGTTCCAGTACTCCAGAGGATGTTCCACATAGTGGATGTTGCTTTCTGTTATGGAGTCATAGTAGATGTTGACACGACGGTCCCACCCCACAGCCACCACATATCTGACACAAACAAAAATGTGTCCAATTGATTTAATCAAATCTTCACTTGGCAAATAATAATAATAATAATAATAATGATAATGTTAAGTGCCTGTGAGCAGCCTATCTGGAATTCAGCGCTATATAAATATATTATATTATTATTTATTATTATTATAATATTAATAATGTTATAATGTTAATTATAATAATAATAACAATATTAATAATTATTATTATTATTCCCAAAGCTACATTTTGTAAATGAAGAGATGATGATGATAATAATAATAATAATGATATTCGTATGGCACATTAACTCCACACCACATATGCCTATGGGCATGCTCAAAGTACATAAACATTGAATATAATAAGATGGGTATATATATACATATGTATATGGAACGGAAAATACTAGTTGTAGCCCTGTAAGAGATATGTTTTTATGCTGGATTTGAACACTGAGAGGGAGGGTGCAGATTTAAGACTGAGTGGGACATTTGATATACAGGATTCCATATGTTGATTACTATATACTACTCCTATTTCAAGGATTGTCATGCATCCTCTGTGTTAGACTTGGGGCAGATATTTTATATTGAAGCACATTACAACACAGACACTAATAAAACATGGAATGATGAATGTTCAGAAAGACTCACCTATTTTTATTCATTTCCACATACATGATATCACATATTTCTTCGTTGTGTTCCTCTGAAAGAAGTATATGAACCCATTAGACTAAGCATGGCATATTTTGGACACGTTTGATATTAATGGCATCTAAAATAAAATAAAATCATTATAATAATAAGTACCACCTACTTATCTAACCCAGGAACATGCTGATCCAGGGATATACAGAGTACAATATGAAATAAAAATAGTTCTCAAAATATATATGCAAAGCACATCAAGGGAGACAACTTGTCGTATCAAGGGAGATAATCTGATCTAGATAATCTGATCTAGTTCAATGCATATAGTACCTTTCTGCAACATTCTAAGACAATGGCCATTGTTGTAATTCCATATTCTCAGGATTCCATCTCGACCTCCGGTTATCAATCTGAAAATTTATATTAATTAAAACATTCATTAACTAATTGCTGTCAATTTGATTAAAACAATATGTATTTCTTGTTAAAGTTGTACATACATAAATGCAATATAATATGCATATCAATCACTATTTCACTGTTGCTCTCCAAGACCATTGACCTTTGAGCATGCCACTCTAATTAGCCTTCCCTGAATTTTGTATATTTCCCTTTGAGATGTGAAAATTAAGCTATTAAGGAAGGTAAAATTTCCAGCATGTTTTGTAACCTGTCTATATTAAATCTGAGTAGTGCTTCTATGCATATTTGACCAGTAATTCAGAGACATTGTGGGGTCTGCACAATGCAGAAGGAAAACCTGCACCAATGAGGTACAGGTACTGATATTAACCCTATCACTGCTGGAGGCAACCAGAGATGCCATAAAGAGCAGTGCCTGTGTCTTAATCCAGCAGGGAGAGGGTTAACAGGTGCTTGTGTTCTGAATGTGGCCAGGCCTCACCTTCTGCCCGTGTTATCGAACGTCATTGTTGTGATGGCACAATCTCCATGCGCGTCTCCGTATTCAAAGATGGCCGTACCCGTCTCGAAGTCCCAGAGTTTGATTACCTGAGAATTGTACAGTTAAGCAGCATTTGTACATGACAATCTTAAACAGGTAACTGTACATATTAATTTATTTACATAAACATCAAGAAATTTCAATGTCTCCTGTGTCTGTGTCCCCTCTCATTCTACGAAAGGTTAATAATTGATTGTAAAGATAAGATAGCCTTGTGGGTCAGGCATTTCAACTCATTATGATAAAAGCCACTGTAGCCGGGTGTGATATAAGATGCTCCTACTGGTCTCGGCCAGCGGGGTTACCCCTTTGGCTCAGTTGGGAGAGCGTTGGACTAACAATCCAGCAACTCAGGTTCGAAACCCAGGATCGGCAGTAGTCCTGTCACACTGCCTTCACAAAACAAGCTAACAGAATCCCATCAAAGTTTCCATTGATGCCAATTTTAGCTTAAATACTTACAGATCCATCTGAGCCAGTGACTACTTGTTTAAAGCTGGGGTTGTATTTACAGCAGGTTACAGGTTCTTTATGTGTGATGACCATATCCGCGTGTAAGACCGGCCTGTAATACAACCATAGTACATGTATTTGGGAGTTGAGCAAGATGTCATGTGTTGCCAATCCATTTCCTCAGAATCACAGCCACAGACTAAAGCTGCGGTCACACCAAGCCCAATAACAAGCCCAATTTTCTGTGGATTTCTGCATATTTATGTGACATTGTACTAGCCCCCAGACATCAGGCTTGTTTTCTGCTAAAATCACAATTGTCTGTTACCATGTCTGCAATAACATGGAAAGGATAATGAGAATTTCTTTCGGAATTGTGGTCAGACTAATGAAACTTTATTATTGTTATCGGACTGCATTTTGCATTTATAATGATTTTTTTTAACAATCTCATTATCACTATCATGCTTGGGGTGATTGCACTTTAATCTAATAATGGACATGTCAGTATTAGCAACTGATTGGTTCTACAGGAATCTTTAAACACAAGCACTGAGGAACAGTCTGGGTACTGCTGTGTAAAATGACATAACTCTTTGGTAACATAACATCAACCGTAGCAATGGTATACTGTCAATCTCATTAAATCAGATTTGAAACTGACGCTCAGATATTTGGACACTCGCTCATTGATGTTGAGCAAAAGAATGTCAAAATGTTTAAGGAGAGAAACGAGATCTGGGTCCAGTTGCATGACGTTCTTGTAGGCTACAATAGTTGTAGGGACTTACAATTGCTGTTACAATAGTTGTAGTGCTGTCTTATTCAGATATTATCACAATCAGCATATAAGTTGATAATAACTAGATAATCACGAATCATTCTTAGGTGATCGAATTTGAAGGAATGAAAGTAGATGGTGTGTGTTGTCATAGTGAATCATGGATGAAACAATGAGATGTTGTGACTCACTAGAGAAAGTGATCAAGCATGAATAACATGCCTTCATAGTGTGCTTTAGATGTTTGTGTATACATTGAAACATGTAATATACAGAATAACAACCATGCAAATGCATCTTTAAGGTTCCATGCATTTGTAATATACGTTACAACTAATGAATTAGTGCTTTACGTCGCAGCGGGAATATTTCACCAATACGCAATGAAAGACCTTACAAAGTATCATGTCCAAATTACTGAAATGAAGGTTTTATGTATTTATTGTTTAACATTGCACGTACTGGTATGTGTCAATTTTCAAGAAGCTGCAACAGCTTTGTGGAATAAAGAATTCTATCTAAGTTTGAGCTGTGATCAGGGTGCAGACGCATTTGCATACACGTGCTCTGTGCATCAACAACACTGTAGTGGTGCCACTCACTTGACTCTGAAGCTGCATGGTTATAAAAAGTAACCCTCGTCAGATAGGTACAGAACCTCTTCATGAAGCTCTTGTATTCATTAATTAGAGAATAACCCACGAGATACGAGGGATTACAGAAAATAATTATGGCCCGAGTGAAATTAATGTTCACAGGTGCGAGCTTCAGCGAGGAACTTTGAACATTAATTTCACATGGGATATATTTTCAATAATCACTTGTATCTTGGGGGTTATTCAAAATATTATAATTATTGAACATAACCATTTTATTGGAATAAATCATGGAAAACTGCCGAAAATGTCTTGATATAGAGAGACGATCCCAGTCCGCTGTTGAGCATTCATCTGCTTATGACATCAAAGTCACAACATCAAAGTAATTGTCTGCCTTTGATGTCACGATCATCGAATAACACTTTTTGACAAAATTAACTCTGTTGATTATTGAAAAGTTATTTCACAGAAGAATCCACCACATATGTTGAATAATACATAATATAATATATATGTAAAGTGCCTCAGATGTAGGGGACTTTTCGCACATAGACAACTTTTGGTTTACCACGTGGACTGAAATATGGGCTACTGAAACCGCTTACTATAGTTTGACATGAAATACATTGACACACCTATTTCATAGATCATCTCGGTAAATATTTTATGGAATGACAAACCCCAAAACTTCAATTTCTGATGTTTTATGACAGTGCATCATATCCTGATCGCATCAGAAAGGAAACTTTCACAAACATTGATGCCGGGCTCCTGGGATTTGAACCTGGGCATTTGGCTCTGAAGTCCCATGTACTAACATTGTGCTACCACCTGTCTTTAGGAGAATATGTAATCCAATGACTATTTAACCCTCTCCATGCTGAAGGCAACCATAGCTGCCCTAAAGAGCTGTGTCTGTGCCTAATCCAGCAGGGAGAGCGTTAACAGTGTTTCTGATGTAATCCATGGTTTCTGTTTCTGACTTACTTGAGGCGGAGACTGAGACAGGCCATCTGATCAGTTGCAACAGCGAGAGCCTTGGAAATGTGAGAGTAATGGATCGCCTGGAGATCTCCGCGGATCTTGTGTCCCTTGGGATTTACCGTCAACAGACAGATATGGTCCTGGATGTCCCACACCTGTGGACAGGAGAAGTCTAAAGGTGTAATTCAAGCATTTACTGTAAACAGTTGTCAGGCAAGCACAACATAAAATCTAAAGTTGTAATACAAGCATTTACTGTAACCAGTTGTCAGGCAAGCACAACATAAAGTCTAAAGGTGTAATACAAGCATTTATTAGTTCCTTTTATTACCAGTAAATAGAACATTGAAACTAAGGCAGCATATGGCATTTAATGTATCAAATCACATTGGCTGTAAGTGGAGAGTATACTCCTGACCTCTCTCGGGAGAAACACAAGGTGTTCTATTGGTAATTTCATCACTTGAGTGTCACCCTAGGGTTGATTGATTCATGAATTGAACACAGCCCAAATTGCACTTTCAAATTAACTTCTAACAGGACTCATTGATGTCATCCTCACCTTAATACACCTATCTGTGGACAAGCTGAAGATCCGGCTCTCTTCCTCCGCTACAAACAGGTAGAAGATCGGAGCATTGTGTCCACGAAGCATTGCCGTCGGTTTGCTGCGAGGAAGAAACAAATTGTTTTCAATTTATTTTCATAATTTCTTAAAAGTTAGATTTCTGACATGCATATTGATGTATAGGAGTACAGGAGTAACAATAATGGTATCCACATTACAGGATAATGTTTTCTTTATTTCATCAAGACGCAGCCCTTAATGACTTACCCAGGAACATATGGATTCCACATTCTGATTATTCTATCCATCCCTGAAAATAAAGATATTGGTACATTATCAAATGAGGAATGTGTTTATACTTCAATGTGAAAATCTTTTTAACTTTCAAAATCAAACCTTTAAATTATGCAGAAAACACTCCAATTATGGAGTTTAACATCGCTGCGGGAATCGTTCACCCATTTGCGATGATAAAACTGATCCATGAACCCACACTGATCCATGAACCCATATAACTGATCCATGAACCCACATAACTGATCCGTGAACCCACATAACTGATCCATGAACCCACATAACTGATACATGAACCCACATAACTGATCCGTGAACCCATATAACTGATCCATGAACCCACATAACTGATCCGTGAACCCATATAACTGATCCATGAACCTACATAACTGATCCGTGAACCCACCTCCAGTGACAATGACATTCTTCAGCTTGGAGAAGTCGAAGCACTTGACGCCCTTGTACACCTTGAAGACGGCCTGGTCCGAGTCGAGGCGTGTCTTTGTGTTGCCATAGGCATAGAAGCCCTTGCCCTTGTTCTTGTCCTTGTCTGGGTCCTTCACCTCCTTTAGCTGCTGCTCCACGTGGGTGCTGCCGATCGTGCAGCCTGCAATAGAAGACGGGTAAAGCGCTATTAATAATAATATGCATATTTATATTGCACCAAATCCATGCTTAAAAGCTTGGTCATAGTGCTACATTATTACTCTGGTCGATGGATCAATATGCAATTATTTCACCTAAAATTCTTGGGGAGTATACAGCTGCCATTTAAGGCACTAAAAGGTTAATGTTCACAATTATATCTCATCCTACTGGGTACCCATTCACAGCTGGATGAACTGGATCAGTGTGGATCTAGTGCTATGCGATGACATTATATCTTCTATAGGAATGTATCAACCAAAAGTACCGATATTCTGTTTGTTTGTGTTTGGGATTAAACACAACAGTGGAGAGTCAAGGATTTTAAAATATGAGTACATAAACCAAACATATTTTGTTTGTTTGTATTTGGGATTACCCTGTTCAAATGATTATAAAAATATGAACATTTAAAATTATCTGTTTTCATATAATTAGGGACAACCAAATTAAAGTGCAAAATGTGGTTGTAAATGATTATTTAAAAAATTGTCTTAAAAAAAAAAGAATAATAAAGAAGCACAAAATATAGCATAAAATCGATTTATAGAATTTTAATTTTTGCTATTGCTCCGACATATTAAATATTTATAAACTCCACAAATCTGAAACTGATTGATTTTTCAAATAAAATATACTGCTATTAAAAGATACCAACCAATGACTAGAGCTGTGTTGGCATGGTTTGAACAAGAGATGACTTGACCGATATCATGATCGTACTTCAACTGAAACATTGATGGCAAATATGAATATCACAAGAGCATTCAATTTTACCCCCATATTCATAGCAGTTTTACTAAGTTGATACAACCTGTATACAATCCTTTACATTGAATTCACATCAAACCAACATGTAATAATAATAATATTAATAATAGAAATAATAATAATAATTTTAATGTGTATTAATATCATGTTAGACTCCAAGCACAAGGTACGTGTTCAAAGAGTTACGAGATTATCACCCTATTCAATGGATCAGTGTGTACTTGTTATACCTTCTCCCTTGGGAGTATACAACCCAAGCTGCCATTTACATGTGCTAGAAGGATATTATACGCATTTACATCTCACCCTACCAGGTACCCATTTACAGCTAGGTGGACTGTGTGGTTTAAAGCTCATTGTTCAAGAGTGCTACATGATTTCACGAGCTAGGCTCGAACCTGAGGCTTCAAGATTATATCTCTAGATCACCACTTTCCATTTTAACCTAGGGAAATGAATGACCAAAATTACGAGGCCTTTTGAGTACAATTTTATGCTCAAGCTCAAATTTCATATGGTGATTTGCAAAAAAACTTTGAGTTGAGCATGAAATCGTACTCAAAAAACTTTCGTAATCTCAGGACCTGGCCGTTACCTGCTGGACCCAGTCTCCGTGGACCTGCCATCGTATGAACTGGACATTGGGTCCGGCAGCCACCTGGTCCAGACTGATGCTGGCGATGAAACCCTCGTGCCGCGGCATCTTCTTCCACGTCCTGAAACCCCCACAAATCATAAAGTAGCTTTACGTTACTGCCATGGCAAGAAATCTACCAACGAATATGTTTTTAATTTTTTATATTTATTTATTTATTTATCTTCCGGAATTCATGAATATGTAGTCATTAGTGCACCCCTGTGCTCTGCAAAAGCACAATTAGGGGAAATAACTCTTTCATTACTCAGAAAATGTCCACCCACCAATCATAAAGTAGCTCTACATTACTGTCATGGCCTGATATCTACCAATGAATATGTTTTTTTGGGGGGGTTTTAAAACAGTAAAAAAATAAATGTTATAAATATTTGTCAGGGATTCATGAATATGAAATGCACCCCAATGTTCTGCAAAAGAACAATCAGGGGGAATAACTCTTCCATTACCAGGAATATTTCCACAGTGGGCTACTTGTTTGAATTTGGGTTTAGAACAACTTTCAAGATTATTTTGCTCAATTCAAAGCTTGACAGATTTTGGCAGGAGCTTGAAACCTGCAACACCTGTGACACATAGTGGTGCAGTAAACCTGCAAGTACAGGCTGGAAGTAACAAACCAAGGATGCTTCATGAATATACACATTTAATTATTTCCCTTACTCCATCATAACATCTCTAGATGTTGGTGCCTGAGATTAAACTTTAGCACTTTAGTTCCAAAATCAAACTCCATCACCATTGTGCTATCACCCACACCTAGTTATTAATGTACTCCCAAAGTTAGAGCACAATCAGGGGGAATAACTCTTCAATATTGGCCAAATGTCTCCTACAAAGACGAGGCTCTGGTAAAAGTCACAATACAACTTTGACATCGCCACCATCATACATGTATTCGTACCTGAGACACTCGCCGGCTGACTTGATGACGAGAATGTTGATACAACCCTGGCTGTCTCCATACAGAACAAGACACTCATCGTACCCTGTTGAGCTGCAACAGGAAAACAAAACAAAAAATTCAAATATTTCTTTCAAGGATGGTTATATTATTCTGCTGCCACTGTGAAAACAAAAATACCATGGAAGAAAATAGCAAAATATTTCCAATCATTTATTCAAATGAATGAATGAATTAATTAATTATTGTTATACGTCGCAATGAAAGATACTTAGAGAATAACCCATGAGATACGAGTGATTACGGAAAATATGTCCCCGAGTGAAATTAATGTTCACAGTTCCGAGCATTGAGAAAGGAACTTTGAACATTAATTTCACAAGGGACTTATTTTCCATAATCATTCGTATTGAGTGGGTTATTCTAATTATTAAACATTATATCATTTTATTGCAATAAAACATGGAAAACTGCTGGGAAATGTCTTGAAATAGAGAGATGACACCAGTACGCTGTTGATCATTCGTCCGCCTTTAATGTCAAATTAATTACGTAAAAGTCATTGTCTGCCTACGATGTCACAATTGTTGAATATCACTTTTGACAAAATCAACTGTTGATTATCGAAAGCTATTCCACAGTAGAAACCCACCACACATGTTGAATAATTTTACATTATTAAGCCACGGCCCCCTTTCATGAAGCTTTCATTTCCACTAAGTGACCATCAGTATCTATCTATCTCACTGATCACTACCAGACCAATAGGGTCTCTTAGTAGCTACAAAAGCCAGACTAGCTTTTGCATCATTCCCTTTGCATTTATTGCAATAAAATATGCATACAATTTAAATCATACAAGAGCTTCATGAAAGGGTGCCTTGAAAGTTGCCATATACCTATAACTGAGCTTGAGAGGAACTGTTTCCAGACCACTGATTTGGCAGTATGGGTCAAACGATGACAACTCAAAGAACTGTATCTCACGATCTCTGTAAATAGGAATAATGATTACTTAGAGTGAAATATGAACATTCTGGGCAAATTTGACTTTCCCTGGTGATGAATCATGATAGCCAACAAATTATGTCATTCCTGAGTTGTAACTGAAAATGAAAATTTGTTATTTCTAAAATATTGAGGTCATTGATGATGTTCTATGAAATTCCCATGACAATTCCCTGACATTTGAGTCTTGTGATGAAATTCTATAAATTTAAATGAGGGCAAAATTGTTCACGACTCCAGAATGATAATTCACATAGATCGCAAACATGCAATTTTCAGTCAAATATTGAGGTCCTTGATGATGAGCTATGAAATTCCCATAACAATTTCCCTGAATTTTGAGGCTTGTGATGAAATTCTATAAATTATGGAAACATTGTTCATGACTGTAGAATGACAACTCACATAGATCTAGTAAATATGTTTTTACAAACTTGCAATTTTCAAATATACCTACCCTGTTCCTACAATTAACTTGTTGAAGTGGGGCATGATGCCAAAATCTGTGATCCATTTTGGCTTTTGTCTGTTGTTAATTTCTGTGTTCTGATAGATTGGAACAATAAGGCATAAATAAATTCACAAACATTTGCTTGTTAAATTCACAAATATATACACAGTGAGTATACACAGAACTTTAATCAAAATTACATCCACAAAAGCAGTACTGTAGCAAATTAAATTTAATAAGTGAAAGTTTCATGAAAGGTTATATTAACCCTCTCCTTGCTTGATTAGGCACAGGCACAGCTCTATAGGGCATATCTGGTTGCCTCCAACAGGGAGAGTGTTAATAGTTGAGGTATACATTTGGATGCACAGCCTGGCCTACTATGTATATTGACATCATGGTTGTAAATAAAATTATTATACATAATGTATCTCACCACAACACATCTTGTTCTCTTTATTTCTGCATTGGTATTCCAGAACGAGACAATACCCTCCTACAAGAAGAAAGTACCAATTTAATGAAAATATCTTGTTATTGGCATGTGCTATGTTATATAATTGTATGTGCATAAAATACTCCCAGCTGGTGTTGATATAATTATGTTATCAATGCTAAATTAACCAAAATGTCGGTTCTTTAGGGCAGCAACAAAAATAATAATTGCATCAATCAACAGCCAACAAGCATATTATTGCCACAAACTGAATTGCCTACCTGACTACATGCTACGAAGGTCCCATCAGCGGTGTCAGTGATCTTCAAGATGGGGTCTCGATGGGGAATGTTTTCGATCTTGGCAGGCAAGTGGAACGACACCTCCTTCGTGCGATAGTACGAGTCCTGTTTCTCAGCATACTCCAGCTGCATGTACGTACAGAATTCATCCCACGTGATAAGCCCCTCGGATGCCCAGTCAATTTTCATAAACAACGCATCGATTTGCTGTTCCTGAAAATTAGAAGTGAGTGAATTATTGTGTTACGTCACAGCGGACATCTTTCACCCATTCGTGATGAAGAAGATTAGAAGAATTGTGTGCATAAAGGTATTAGGCCAGATAGTACATCTGATATGCATTCAGGAGAAAGGCCAGTGAGTGAATGGGTGAGTTGTCGCTTAACAATATGGTAGGAATCTAGCTTAAGCCATCATACATCACTCTTGAGCATAGTGCTCAGATCCATATGGCTCCAGTCCACCCAGCTGTAAAATGGGTACCCGGTAGGAAGAGATGGATTTGTGAATGTCAACCTTCTAGCATCTGAAACGGGTGCTTGGGTTTGATGATCCCCATGGAGTTGAGAAGGTGAAATGAATGCACAGTGATTCCTTGACTTAGGTAGATAATGTAACATTTAGTGATTCAAGCATGTTTTAGCATGGTGCCATGCACTTCATAATTTGACTATTTATTTATTCATATTTATTTCCATTGTACTCACCCTATTAGCCGAGATATTGAGCTGACTTTTGAGAAGTGTCTTGAATTCATCCAACTCCAGACAACCCGTTCTGTTGACATCTGCTAGCAGGAATGCCCTTTTTAGCTCCTCTAGTGTGTCTATGTTAATCTTCTCTTCGATCTGGAAGAAAAAACTACATACTTAGTTCAATAACTCACCACAAAGGACACAGGTTAAATTACAAAAGTATCAAAACACTGAACTAGGCCATTTTCCACAGAACAGTTGTAATCCGACAGTCATAATCACTATACAAGTATAGCGGGTTATTATTGCTGTAGTGTGACTATTGTTACATAGAATATGACCCAGGTATGTAATATACAGAATATGACCCAGGTATGTAATATACAGACGTATATGTACATGCAATTTTATCAAGACCACTTGTCGTTTTTTGTATATGACCAACATCATTGCAATCTCATTAAAACCACCAGATTTCTCAAAACAAACTTGAGTTTGAGATTTTTGCTCAGCTGAAATTTCTCCCATTGACTCAGTGAGCTGTCACTTGTAAAATTTCAGTTAGGTTTGAAGTTTTTACTCAGTTACAGTACTGAGTCAATGGCAGAAATTTCAGCTGAGCAAAAATCTCAAACTCAAGTTTGTTTTGAGAAATTGGGGGCCAGATCCTAAACTGATGCTCAGATATTTGGACATTGCATGAAACTGGTAGATACTGGATCAAAATGAACAGCACTACTAATAATAGAATTCAAATAAAAACAATGAAAACTTATTTCAATTTAATTGCACCACAGCATCAAGTAGAAATACATTAATATTGTATAGACAGTACTGCTACTTGTTAGAAAAAGAAGATACTGGATTACTGATAAAATAACACACACAGGACATTACTAGATGACTTCTGAATGCACGTTATTCAATTGTCGAGACTGCATATAGTCTGTAAGAATAATAATTTATTGATTCAATATAAATAAATTGAAAGATTATGTGTACAAAATCTAAGAATATGTGCCAATACATCTCTTGCCAGAATATTATTTCTTTTTTTTTTGGTCATAAATTTGCAACCACAAGTTAATAATCTCACAGACAGTCAAGTCTTGAGAAAAAGGTTTTAAATTCACAATTTACACTTACAACAATGATGAGTTTCAGTATTCAAATGAAGATTTAAAGAACTCTTCACCAGTTGTTGTCTTATCAAGCTTCCAGTTAATAAAGATCACTTTCAACCAAGTACATACACACACCACAGGTTATCATTCTCACACCGCAGTGGTACGTAATTCCTTTCAAGACTCACTTCATGTGGTACCCCTGGCACACATCTAGAGAGAAACTTGCATAAACAGTTTAGTAGCTATTTCATTGGATAGATTTTTACACTAAATTCATCGGGAAAACGGTTCCATTGGTTGGCTGTTTGCACAAGTTTCCCTCTCGATGGGTGCCAGGGGTACCACATGAAGTGAGTCCTGAATGGAATTGGGGTGTGAGGATGGCAGGTTATGGGCTCCAATGATGACGTCTAATGGTGTCTGTAATGACCCAGACTATAGCATATGGACTGTATCAAAAGTCCTACCATATGTCTTGTACATGCACACTATTTAGATTTCAGCAGGAACATATAATATTTACAATTGAGAAACTCATCTGCTTCAACTGTCATTTTTTATTTTACTACTTCATATTTTGTTATGTAGTGAAAGAACTGCAATATGAATCAATTATGGAAATACAAAGTCATACTTTAAGACCCTATCGGATAATACAAACACTTAAGTTGTGGTTATCATGAATAGCATTACAGAATTGTTTTTGGTGCTCAGTCACAGGGAACATTGAAAGATTATGTATACCATAATTACCCTAATAATTCGAACAGGAGAAAATAATACATTTATAGCTGTTCGAATTATTAGAAAAATATGAAAATTGAAAATGATCAGTGTTCATATAAATAAGGACAATCAAATTAAAGTACAAAATATGGTTCTAAATGAAATAGTAAATAAATGAAGGACTTGTCAAAAATGTATATATTTTTTTTGTTTAAATGATTTGAATAATTAGAAATTATTTTATGCCATTTATTTAGGTGGTCAAACTATTAGAGGGTTCGAATTAATAGTGTAATTACGGTACCTACTATTGCTCAGAGATCATGATATACATATGGTCTTTGTATCATTGAAAGCGAACACACAAGGTCTGTAAATTTGGGACAGGAAACATTGAAAAATAACTTTTACGATATCTACTGAATCATTTGATACAAAGTAACACACACATTTAAACTTTCTAATTGTTTGACAGGAAACATTGAAATATGTTTTTTTACCTACTGTATCTCTGAATATAGTGAATGAGTGAATTATTGTTTTACGTCACAGTGGGAATCTTTCACCCATACGCGACGACTCTGAATATAGAGTAAAGCACAAAACAAATTTACTCTATATTCAGAGTTGTCGCGTATGGGTGAAATATTCCCGCTGTGACGTAAAACAATAATATAGAGTAAATAGACTCTGAATATAGAGTAAAGCACAAAACAAATTGGCAGAATGCTTCTACCTACTGTATCACTCTCGTCTTTGCATTTCCTTCGATACTTGGCTGACTGAACATGCCCAACACCTCGTGTAAATCCTTTCTCTCCTCGTTCGGAAAACAAAATCGCTAAATCCATTGCAGTAACAAGAAACTATCACACATATTACACTAAATCAGCAAATTCATTGGATTTCGGTTGGCAGCGAGTCTTATTTACCATCAAAGAATCCGAAAAATATGCAATCCTCCAATCTTTGCATCTAGCAACAAACAAGTTAGGCACCTAAGATGGCAAGAGTCATGTATATTTTACGAGAAGTTGATTAGATTATAGGGTGAAGAATCGTTGATACAAATAGCGAAATAATTTATGAATTGCGACTACACCACACGTCATGGAAATGGGAACGTTGATTAAAAATATAATTACGATAAATATTAAATGTTGATGTACATTTATGTTTTAATTGATTTTTGTTTCGTCCCTATCGGCAGAAACAGACGTTTTTGTATACCACTTTGTCAAATGCAATAATAAATTAATAATAATATATATTTTTAAAATATGGGCTAATAGTTGAAATAAATTAATGTTACAGGACTGCCAAAGACTTCACTCAAACACTAAAAAAAATGCTTGTATACCACTTTGTGAAATGTGATTTTAAATTAATAATATTATTATGTGCGCTAATATTGGAAATAATATGTTATAGTATAGCTCAACACTTCAGCTAAACACTTAAAAATAATTTAAGCAGCATTTCAATATATTATTGGAATTGCATTACCAATCCAAACAATAGACTAATGATTATATATTGATGTGAAACCCAACACATCAATAGATAGACAAGATATTTTCCATTCTGTAACGCACTGATGAAGTAATTCATCGTGATCAGGAATCAGATATGCATACATGTATTGGTAGCAATGAATACAATCCCATGAACAGCATTGATGAAATACCACCATGACTGGTTTAATACTGTAAATAACTTTTTTTTAATGACAACAGAGTCTATAAGGTTCTTTAGTATCATGAAGATTTTATAATATTTTATTAGTTGTTTTCTTGTTTAATTATTTTAAAATAAATATTTTGAAAAAAGATTGCCTTGTTCATAATTTTGATTATCAAATTTATTGTCATGAATGTTTTAATAGTTGTATTCAATTGTTTTAATTTAGAAAAAAAAGAAGAAAAAAACTCAATTAACCCTGCATGATGCAGGCAACCGGAGATGCCCTAAAGAGCATTACCTGTGTCTAATCCAGCAGGGAGGGGGTTAAATTGACATCTTCATTCTTTTTAGGGTCCAAATTGTTTTAGTCATCTGGCTATCCTTTCACAAAGCTCTCGTATCTGCTAAGAGACTCTCTTTGCAGTGTATTAGCAATCAGCAAAGAGAGCATTATGGTCTCTTAGTGGATAAGAGAGCTTTGTGATAGGATACCCTGAACTATATTATAGGGTTGGCATTAATAAGGGGTATTATAACAACAGAATTACATTGATAACAACATGTAAGTACTGACATCAATATAAGCACTAAGTATACTACGGTCTTTACTCTCAGTAAAGAATAAACGTCATAATAATTCATAAGCCCAGAAATTAAACACTTAAAAGTCATAAAATCTCCGATGTAAATTAAACCATCCACACACTGTATATCGGCATTAACACTTTCATTCTGGATTCATCACAATCTGTTCTATTGAATATCACATGCTGCCCTCTGCACGACAGGGGTTAACTAGTGCCCCCTCTACCATATCAGTCTTCCAGGCAAATATAAAGGACCTTTCTTACTTTTCTCGACTGGAGATATAATTCAAATGTGTCACAGTACTTCTTGAAAATCCACGGTTACACATGTAACTCTTAAGGGCACCTGCTAGGGTACTCCCACCACTGTACTACAAGCCTACATTGTTTGTACACAGGTCAGGTAATCCCCAACGAGGTCTGGGTACCTCTTCAAATGTGGAGTGGGACTTTAATTCTGGCTAGCTACCTTGAGTACAGTGTATTAAAAAACCTACAAACATGTCCATCTGAGTATATTGGAGTCATAAAACAATACTGGTTCATTGTTATTCAAGGATGTTGGCAGAAAAATTACACTAACACATATACTTAAGATTGCCAATAGGCTTAGAAATAAAACAATAAAGCAATATTGGTGCAATGCAATTCAATATTGGAAGAAAAATAACCATAAAATGTACTTAGAATGGCAACATATATTAAGAAATAAAACAATATTGGTTCATTGTGATTCAAGAATGTTGGAAGAAATAATCTCTTTAAATAGAGAATTTACTTTGGAAATGTACTACTAAGAATGTTCTTAGAAATGTACTAATAGAACAGTACCTAAATATGTGCTTAGAAATCTACTTAGAAATTACTTTAAATGTATTTAGAAATGTACTTAGAAGTATAACTAGAAAATACATGTAGAAATGTGGTTAAAGAAATTTACTTAATACTTAGAAATGTACTAAAAAAGGTACAAATATCATTAGAAATACAAATGTCAATAAATTGTATTTATTAAATATTGGAAATGTACAGTTTAAAAATATATAAAAGATCTATTTAGAAATGCACTTAGAATTGAACTTACAAATGCACTTATAAATAAATATACAGTAAGCTATAATATGTGGAAAAAAATCGTAAAATCGTCTCTATACCCCAATTTAAAAAATATTTTTTTTAAAAGTAATGATATAACATTATTCTACCTCCGCTGTGTCACTGAACTTGCAGGCATTACCACTTCCACTGGAGCACTGCCTTGAGAAGACTTCTCCCTGTATCAGCCTTGGTGGCGAGCTGGGACCGGAACAACATTTAACCATGTTGGCTGCAGGGAGCCCAGGATGAGAAGACTGAGAAGTCCGTCTCGATTTAGACTGCGAGTTCTCGAGCAGAGGCATACCATCACCGGTCAAAAATGTTGAGAGGGCGCCGAGATCAACAGTCGAGTTATTCCTGCCACTCATATTGAAGTGTTATTTTCCACGTATTCATAAAAATGTAGAATGAGGATGAAAGTCTTGAAGAGTGTTGTTGGCATGGAACGTTTATAGACACATTTCTGAATTTACAGTCTTAGAAACATGAAGATCTTGAAGTCTTGTTGGCACGGAACATTTATATAAATATTTACTAATTTTGTTTTAGAAACATGAAGGTCTTGAAGAGTCTTGTTGGCATAGCATAGTAAAAGACATATATATTAATTTTCAGTCTTAGAAACAGCAGGAAGGAGAAGAGGCTTGCTAGTAAGACACAGTTAAAGATGTATGTCTGATTCTACAAAGCTGCTGAACATTCACAGCTGTATTTTTCTGAATTCACTTCTTGATACTTTTACACACTGTACATTATAAGTGTAATTGATTATAATAGTAATCCCAAGAAATGAGAAAACCAATCACGAAACAATCCACAAAGAAGCAATGTTAACTTCCACCATCTGAACATCAAATCTGATTTTACACACTCTCCCAAATGCTTTCGATCACCAAGACTGATTTTCCACGATCTGCCTACCCAAACAGTACCATGAGCACTTTTATAGACCTCAAAAACAATTCCCGAATCACTGCAAGTATACCATACAATTGCATACACACACATATACACTCATTAAGCTTGGGTCCCAATGACCAGTGATGTATCAATGTCACATATTCCCATCAACTATTCCAACATGAATAGAACCCTCCGCCGGTAAAGTGTGTACATCGACAGGTGTGAAACAACGAGAACAACGGCTGAACGACAACGAGAACAACGGCGAGGACAATAGATACGACACATTACCTTCTTCCGTTGTCGGCTTGCCATCAGGGCTAGTCCCATTCTCAAAAATAGGAAGGCTGGGGTGCCGCTGTCGGTCAAAACCATCCCAGGTTCACCTCATCAGCTTTATAATTTCCGCGGATTACCTCTTTCTCTCGGGTTAGGGTCTCCAGTACGCGGACGCTTGCAATCGTCATTGGAGATGGTGACGAAAATTGCACATTTAATAACCGCACTACCTGTGCAAAACCACGTTAATTGCATCTTTCTTCTGAATGACTTGATTCAAATTTCCGATAATAAAGCATCGGAGGTCGTCAAGTTGGTTGACCCTCATCACAAAGGGAGATCATCCATCACTCCATGAAATTGTCAATTCCGCCAGTACCTTGATTGTTGGGGCTTTTGATTTGAGTGGGTCTCAATTGCCCTGATGGTAATTAACCTTGAAATTAGCTGGTTATTGGGTAAGCGTGCTTAGTTGACTATCAGAATAGAAAGATGTCGACCAGAATATCACCACATTATTTACAATTTAACATCACACTTGAGTCACAGAGGGAGGCCATTGATTTGCAATATATCTATGCAATTACTATGGTGATGGTGGATTATCAAAAAAGGTTAAAGGTCAACAGACTATTGTACGTAGATTATCAGTGATCCTGGAAAGATATATCATGACTGATAAGACATCAATGTTTAGAATTCTAAAAATAATTTTAACTACTCAATGTAATTGGAAAATATAATCTGTTTAGTATGTTCAAAATAATTAGCAAAGTTGTAAACAGAATATAATATTTCATCCATCGGTAATACATCAATCGGTAGAATTCTAAAAATAATTTACTGCTAGATAAAATTGGAAAACAATCTGTTTAATATCATCAAAATAATTATCAAAGTTGTAGACAAAATATAATGTTTCATCCATATTCTTACTAAATGTCGTGATTGCAAGTTTTCCTTTACAACCTTTCTACATACTATTCCAGATATCATGATGCAGAATGACTTGTTTATAATTGTAGGAAAGCCTGAAACAACTGTGTCACAAGTCAGTATTGAGATTATTATTTAGAAGAAAATGTCTTGCAAATAGAGCTGCTAGGTTTTAAATAAAATATATGACCACAACATGAACTATTAAAAAAAACCACAACATTATAATGAACATTCTCATGGCAGAAGGAATTAAATATTATTTTTATATTCCAATCATAACTATATATTTTCAGGTAACTATGTAAATATCTTATTTCCCTGTAGTTGATATGCCTTTAATTGTCTCCGAACTGAATATAAAAAATCACTGGTGATTACTTTTTTTTTTACATTGACGATACCACATGATATAAATTTTGTAGAATTGTTTTCATATTTTTCCATAGTTAGTAATAGTATTTAGAAAAATACAAAATATATTAATAACATTTTCAATACTGCATCCAAGGATGATCTTGCCACTAAGCATTTGATTACATACACGTTTGTTGCTTTAGAATTATTGACAACACTGTGATTTATTTATGTATTTATTTACAACGCTGTGAGAATACCTCACCAAAATGCTACGACACAATAACGTGAGGTTTGTCGTATTCACTGCTGTACTAATAGACTAAATAGTAATGTGAGGTTTGTCGTATTCACTGCTGTACTACGTAATAGACTAAACAGTAATGATAATGGAGGCTTTTAACCACCGAGTGATCCAGGCAGGATCATGTTTACCAGGCGACGCAGTGTTCACGGTCGAAAAGTAAGTTAACATTAAATGTGTAATCCAAGTCTACTGGTATAGATCTTCGTAGGGTACATTATTGAAGTGTTCCATCAGAAAAATCCAATGAGAGCTGACAAATAG